>VWZT01013977.1:542222-706016 GCA_013397055.1 Pachycephala philippinensis
AGAAAAAAGAGGGGAAAAAAAGAAAAAAGAGAAAGAAAGAAAAGGAAATGAAAAAAGTCTCAACCCAATTAAAAATAAATGCTAGAAAAATCTTTAAGGTGCTCTTTGGCTCATGTTGCCTTTAAAACTTTGCACTGTATGCTAGTTTCTTTTGTTTTTTTCTTTCTGCCTGTTTTGCCCAGCTGTTGGGCACTCCTGTGTTCTGCTATAGCAAAACAGATGCAGACTACAGATCACATGGACTGCTTCAGTTGAATGAAAGCAGCTTTGGTCATTAATCCTGTCCATAGGCTCTTTGGCTTTTTTTAACAAGTTGTCTTTTTTTTTTTTTTTTTTTTATTTTTTTTTTAAAATTATTCTAGCTTTTAATCACGGTTTTCAAAAAACTAAGAAAAAGGTCTAAAAATGTGTGAGAGATGGAGATCAAGCAGGCTGCTGCAAGCTTTGAAGCATAAAAAATAAAAGAAAAAAAGAAGCTTTTATTGTCAGGAAATGGCAAATACCTAGCTCAGTTTAACAATTCTGTCTGGCTGTAAGATAGCGAAGTAATGCCTTTGGCAGTACATAAACTCTTGTTTTCTTGCCCTTTTGTCTTCCGGTGTAAAACACTGTTGAAAAAATCACCTGTCCATAGCAAAGTTAAACTCCTGGCTTTAACACAGTTGCATGGGAACTTCGGTTTATTAATGAATACAACATACCCTCTTTGATTTGAATGCTTTCAGAGCGCTGAAAAGATTCAAAAGGCATCGCTTCCTGCACCAGCGGCGTGCCTTTATACATCTCAGTGGTTCACCCCTACCCAGCTGCTATATCTCATTAACAAGCGTTTGGCCATCGCAGCGAACTTCGCAGTGTTGACACTTGAAAGGCCCAGGCAGGCGCTGGCAGGCTATCAGCTATGGCAACAGGAAACTGCCCCAAGACAACACTGAGAAAACAGCAGCTGCAAAAGCCAAAAGCAAAAGAGGACAGGGAGAGCTAGGTGTTTCCAGGCTGTGCTGTTTTCCATATGGGCTGTTTGTGCAGCAGAGCAATGCCAAGGGAGGGGAGCAGAAGAAAAAGAAAAGAAAGGTCTAATAAGGAGGTTGATAGAAGCTCGGTTAGCGCTGGGGCATTAAATACTTTTTTGTTACATTTTAATGGCTTCCTAAAGTCTATTTTCATGCAAATAAAAGCCTGTCTGTCTAAGAAGTTCACAAAAGCCAAGCCTGGGGCCGGTTCCCTGAACCATCTCTGGCCTGGGGTGGCTGGAACCTGCCACCCTTCCCTAAGGGACATGCTGTCCTTGTCCCCTTGCTTGCAGCATGTTCCCTTTGCAGACATGCTGGACACTTAACTCCCACCACTTGGAATCATTATACCCCGAACAACCGAGGCTGCAGCCTTCAGGCCAAACGAGCTCTGTTTCCCAAGTGCCACTGGAGTGGTGAGGACCAAGGCTGTCAGCCAAAATGGGGCACCCGCTCTGCCGCTGCCCTGCCCCAGGCAGAGCGTGCTTGTCACCAGCTTTGTGTCACACAGAGAGCTACAGAGCTCAGAGGGGAGGCGTGGGGGGGATCCTACAGGAGGCAGCACGATGAGTGCCTTTATCACTGCATATTGGGATGGAGGAACCTTGGTGTCAGCTGATGATGAAGGGATGGATAAGTAAAGGAACAGTGAAATATGGAGCACTGAAATTAGGATCCTTACTTAACCATATCATGTTTCTATTTTACATATGTAAAGGAAAAGTAAACCCTGGATGCAGTTTATGCTCCCTTTTACTCTGTGCTTCCACTGGCATAGCTGGTGTACCAGGTTAACTACAGCTCATTCTGCAAACATTTGCAGCAAATCTTTAAGTAACAATGGTCAAATTCATACAACAGTATTGAAAGCAGCAGCAGCAGAAAGCAAACTGACATGAGCTCAAGACTCACCACCACCTTAACATTTTCAATGGTCTGGAAAAAAACCTCTCAAATAGTTTTAAGTTTTTAATAAGGATCTGTCTTTATTTTTCCAGTGGTTCAAATGTAGCGCTAACCATTGCCATGTTTCTTCCTTCGGCTGCTTCAGGGGTTTTGCAGCTGTGAGAGGCTTAAGGGCGGATGTTTAGATAATTCAAGCTTGTATTTTACATTTACAGGTAGAAGTTGTATACACTATCACTGTTACAGAAAATGGAAACTATTTTCTCAAGCCTCATGCACGTCAAGCTCTGTGGTTTATACTAAAAGTGGATTTTATAGCCTGTTGTGTACACTTCGTGTTTCCTGTGCCAAGGAACCACAAGACAGAAAACCTGAAACCTGTGAAGTTCTCCTGCCTTAGACCTTGGTGTAGCATCGTCACCAATGGTTTCCAGCACAGCAGCACACACTTCCAGTTCTGTAATCTGTGGTTTAGCTGCAGGGTGACTCAGGTGGTGATTCAGTAGGTGGCAAGCTTCCCTCTGTCAATATTGAACTCATGTCCCACTATCCAGGTACACAGTACTGTTTAAAGGACTAACCTTCTGCTGGGATACAGGAGAAATGCAGCGACCAATGACTGTTGTTAAAGATCCCACGGCACAAGTGGAAATATTAACTCTTGGGCACACGCCAGCTTTCAGTTTGATGGAATACATTCTGCTTAAATTTTCCTTTCCCATCCTTATGCTGGTTTGTAATCTTGCTCTTCCTGATGGCTTCTTTCCAAATGACAGAAGGCTGCATGCTTTAGTATGGGAGATGATTTTTCCAGATCCAAGGGACAGGGGATGGTGCTGGTAGCCTGAGTAAAGCAGAAATAAATCATAGCAGGAATAATGTTAATCCTCATTATTAAAAGTGTTCACACACCCTTTGTTCCAAAGTACAACAGTGTAGAGATATTTGGGATTAATCCTGGATTCTCACATGATATCTATTGGTAAAAGAACATGCATGTAGAGGGTAAGTGCAAATGCAAGCTTACTTGTTTACTACCACTGTACAGGCCACTGGGAAATAGCACTTCATTCTAAGAAAGGCATTTTGCTAACAAGAGTTGTATGCTGCAAGAAGTACATAAGTTCTTACTGTTTCCATTTTATCTAACTAAACTCTATTATNGTGTTGAAACTGATATTCCTAAAAACCGTCCATACTTCAGATGTTTGCCAGTTGAGAAGTGGCTCCTGGCAATTGAAATGAGCAATGCTTGTTCTGTGGCTGGCACATCGCTGGAACAGAGCAGTCAGCTAGCACGTTTGCATGCCAGGAGGACGTGCATGTGCTTGCCTCAGTGTGTAACTCTCTCTCTTTTGCTCATTTGTGCAGCTTCACAGGGTTTTTCTTCCCCGCTCCTGATCAGATATTTTCATGTTTTGTTATGAATTATCTGTTGTTGCCCAGATACAGCCTCTGCTCTCTTCTTGAGAAGGAATTGCAGTATTCCCCCTGTGACTTGCAAAACCATATCTAGAATGTATAGGGGTGTTTAATGATTTACTTCTCACATGTGTCACCCAAATAAGGCATTACTGGTCTGCTGAAAGAACAAATAGAGAATTTGGAGATACAATGTTATTTCCCCTGGGTGCTACATTAAGACAATAAAACATTTATTGATAGTGGAATTGGTTCTTCAATATCATGAAATATAAAAACAACTTCCAGCCAAAGCAGGCTTATAGAAATAAAAAAGTATTTTCTTAGTCTATATTAAGAAGCACTTATTGCTGATTTTGAGCAGCAGCAGAATATATGACAGAATATATCCTTGCTCTAGAAGTGTAGAAAAAACCTGTGTATCACTCCTGGTAGACAAAAGCAGTGTTCTGGCTTGCTCATCAGACAGCACCATTTTAAATATATGAAGACACATGAAGACAGACATATGAGAAGCAATTACCAGATGAGAAGATCACCAAATAGCTATTTTATTGTATAACTGTGATAAACTATAGCTATATTTGGAAAAAACCAAAAACAAACAAACAAACAAAAAAAACCCACTGCAAAATACAGAGCAAGTCTATGCTCTTATTTAGGAAGTAAATTTTTTTCTTTAACTTTATAAATTAAAAGTCCCTTCTTCTATGAAATCTTACATACCTCAGATAACAGGAAACATTATGTATGCTGTTAAGACTAAATCGATTAATTGTGATGTCCTGCAAGTATTCATACTAGTGTATCTCTTTTACCCCCTATGAATCTGAAAAAAGTTCATCTGATCTTGCATGTTTAAAATGAAAATGTAAATTAGTTTTTCCATTTTATAATTTTGATTCTTATACAGAATTATTTTTATGTATGGGGAGGCTAGGAGAGGAATAGAATTTCTAATTTTAAATTCTATCTCTTCAGTTTTACCAGACTTTCGGGAACATGGACTATACAAAACAAAACTGTGTACACATCAAATAAAACTTATATTAATTTATTTCTGGAATGAGATTTTAAATGTGAAGTTTTGCTCCAAAGCAGTTTTTTTTTCCTCTTTCTTAAACCTAGGGTAAGATGAAACAACATATATAACAAAAATTTAACATTTCCTTGATTCCAAGAATTGTACTGGATATTTTTAAGGAAAACATCATCTCACAAATGTCTTTTAAAGGATGTGAGTTTTGAGGTAGTAACTTGGCCGTATAGATTGTTTAGGAGTTTTTTTGGGTTTGTTTTTTCGGGTTTGTTTTTTCACGTGAGCATCTAAGATTATTTATGGTAGACAAAGCAGCTAAGCTCCAATCCAAAAAGCCCACAAACATTTCACATTTTCCAGTTCATAAAATGTGCCATGAAAAAGAGCTCATTATAGGCATATTTATTTGAAAGATTTCTTGGTGTTCTGCTTCAAGAAACGATGGCTGATTTGAAATTGAGAAAAGTGCCATAAAATGGGTTTCTTCATCTTGATCAGGTTCAGTGACGATCGTAAAGGACTGTAAAAGCCTGGATTCATTCAGTCTTGTGCCTTTCCAAAGCTCCTGGGAATGTTTTGTATCATTGCTGTCAGATGTGATTTTCTCTGCTGCTGCAGATGTGCACAACAGATTTACTGTTACAAGTAATAGATAGTAAATTCCTGACATAGAGGCATTTAGGGCCACTGCCAGATGTCTCATTTTAATAATACATTCATATATCCGAGTTCCAGAGGGACAATTAAGCTGTGAACAATAAAGATAAAATCATTGGAGGACAGGTATTACCACTTTATTGTTGTAGCCAATCTGTGGTGCTCAACAAAATGGATGAATTTAGTTTTGGTTTTGTGTGGTTACAACAGGATTACTATCGCTTAGGTCCCATTCAAAAAATAGTGGATAAGGACATGTCTTCATCACAGCTGTCTGCATGGGAAGAAGATGGTCTGTTGCTCCAACTTTTCTCTGACAGTTTGGATGCAGAATTATCTCCATCAAACTCCAGGATGCATTAGGCAAATGGAGTCTCATTTCTATCTTCAGCAAATTAGGGATGTTGAGAGATCCGTTGGCTGGGTACTGACAGTTTGTTATCTGTGCAATTGAATTGCCTGGGAAACACTGCCCAACCTTGTGAAGGGCTTATCTATTTGCTGCAGGTACAGGAAAACTGTGCAGGGAGGTTTCAATAATTACCTGCTTTCTGGCTTTCACTTAGGCAGAGTTTTGAACTAGTTTTGTTTAGCTGGTACAAATAACAAGGGCTACGTCCACAAGTAAAGAGTGACTGGGAGTTGCTCAGTGTAAAAGCTCAATCACACAGAGAAAGAGAGGGAGAGTGCAGGTCTAAATAATATCTTTACTTAAAATTATTGGGATCATGAAGATATTGTTAAAAGAAACAGTAAAAGTCCAAAGCATTTACTGTAATAATAGATGAATCAAGACCTGACCTTTCCAGAAATTCAATGTTTGAATTAAATAAGAAATTCTGATTTGATACTCGTTTCTCTACATTTGCCCCTGTGCCACTCTTCAAGATACACAATATTTAGGTGTTAGTGTTAAGAGGTAGATGGATCATAACAATCAGAACAGAGAAGAAATAAAGGGATTACTGAGGGAAGTCTTCTCTAAAAACTTGTTCTTTTACAGTGAGTCTCACCTCACCTAGAAACGCCGTAACTCCTTCCAGTCTACTCCTACACTTCGAAACTGATTGGCTTTGACTCTTGGTCTTCCTTTCTCATAATGCCTAAATGAGTAGTTGCATGGGCCCAAAATGCCCTTGTCCTGGCTTGCAGGGGTCTGGAAAATGGTAACAAAAGGGGGCTATGGGCAGTGAGCCCTCTGGACTGTTGTTTCCAATGATGGCAGTTGTCTGAAATTGGCAGTAGCAGAATGTGGCACAGCCCCTGTTCCTGTTTCCCACTTTCAGGGCCTCTCTGTGTCTGAGTCAGCCCTTTAGAGTGGTGTCCTGCCTCTCTGGGTCACCTGGGTGATTCCCCCTGCCAAAGGCTAAGCAAGGTGGGCAGTGTGCCCTGTACTCATGTACCCCAGTACCTCTGGGATGCACATTAGGGTCAGAAGTAGCCGTGCTCTACCCTCACACTTTGGGGGAAAAATGTTTGCAGAGGTGAGGAATGAGCCTTTACATCTTCCAGTACATCCATCAAACTGGAGTTGAGGGAAACCAGGATGTAGGCCTGCATCTGCTGTCAGTTTAAAAACACCCCTTGTGATGCAGAAGAGACAGGAAAGGGCTATAAAAAATACACTTTTGAAAGGTTTGGTTATGAGGCTGACGTTGGAGAATCCCTCTCTTTTCACAGTCAGAGGAACATCATTTAGTGTACATTATAGCTTCCCACCACAGGGTCACCCTAAACTCTGGTCTGAAGGAAGCATGCTTGACTACAATCAATCTGGATTACATTCTTCAGTATATTCAATTTACAAGTGTCCTTCCTCAAACCACCCCTCCTTTCCTAGCAAAAATGAGACTGCTTTAGACAGACAGTTTTAAGAATTATCCCGTGGGTACTGTTAAAGAGACCAATTCATAGATACTCATGTGTTAACCACATGTGTGTCACTGACAGTAAGTACTTAGAACCTAATGGTGATGGGGTAATGAAAATAGCTGAAATCAGAAAATCATGGGGGGAAAAAAAAAAAAAANAACAATCAATTAACAAGCCACTGGGCTATCAACTTGGAACATCGGAATAAGAAGAAAAGCTGTTAACAGTCCTGCCATGCCATTATTAGCAATTCTTAGCTTTCTGCAGATACATACTACTCCACTCCCTCCCCACCGCCTTACATTTTTCTTTGTAAATAGTATAAACTGAGTGCCAAATTGCTTCCCTGGTTTCAGCGGCCCAGAAAGTCTCCCTGGCATAAATCAACCTGCTTTGGAGACGTCTCCCTTCAGCTTGGTCTGGCAGATTAACAATGAAAAGGGAAGAGACAATGGTACAGTCAGACAGCCCTCCAAAAAACACATTAGTTGAGAGCTAATAGCTGATTAGTAAAATCTTCCCATCATTTAAAGATGCATTTTCCGTAGTGATGAAAACCAGGTCTCCTTAGAGCTCGAGTCAGTGTCTGGTCTTCTAGGTCAGTTCCGGGGTAGGTTTATGTTGCAATTAGAATGGGGTCTGCAGTTTGGGTAGGCACATGTGCAAGTCAGCTTTTAATGTCAGAGTTTGGGCAAGATTCAGGGCTGTAGCTGCAGCAATCTAGAGAAGCACACTCAAACTGAATTGTGTGCTGCTGCTGGGGTCCAGTCAAGCTAATGAAGCACATGAGGCCTTGAGTGAGGTGGGAGCAGAGCACGCACTTCACCACTGTCCTCTGCAGTGGTTTCGGCTTTACCTCTACATAGAAAGGCAAGTAATGCCATCTTCCTTGGTGTTGAAGAGTACATCGATGCTTTACCTTGCTTTTCCTCTGTAAGACAAAAAGATCTTCCATGTGGAATTTGCAGCATGTGAGCTATGATTATCTCTAGTCTTGAGAATGACATTTGTGCAATTAATTACTGGTAACTACTGCATCCAATCTACTTTAAATTCTGACAAATGATTCCATGCATAGTTTTCCTTCTTGGTCTGCTGTTGCATAAACCCAACTTTTAAAGATGCTGGAATGCAAGGATATATGAACATAAAAGAAGTTACAACTAGGTCAATATTCAGGGTCAATGATATATATTTTAAAGAATTTATAAATAATTTAATGATTTATAAATCACAGCTTTCTGTATTTAACCCCATTTTATAATCAGATTGTAAATCCTTTATAAAACAGAAAATAAGGTTTTGCTACAGAAATACTTTTCTATGAAAGAGCTCACATACAAAAAATGTTTTTTGAAACATCTATGACTTTGTGGTGTTGCTTAATTTTTTTACTGTTGTTGTTTCAATAATATGAAATTATATCAATTATAAATAATATTTTTAAACACTATGGAAATCTATTAAAATCTATTATTGTTGGAAAATATTTTAATGTTCTTTAGAGCATCTACTAAATAGATCAAGAATAAATGGATTGCAATAAGTAAATATGCAATTTAACCTGAGTCTAGCAGGTATGTGTATATATATATACACATTCATGTATATTAAAAAAAAGAAAATAGAGCTATACAAGACACATAAACACCACTCCTTTTCCCAGAAGCACCTATACTAATGTCTGCCAGATACAATTTTCATATAAGGTGCCTTACAGTATTAATGTTTCTAAGTCTTGTGATACACATCTTTTTGCTTTTTTTACAGAAGCTTTAATTGTCAGAGTGAGGGGATTAAGGAGGAGCCTTGGCTTTCTTTAAAAATCTTAACATTGTCTCCTATCTGACACCTTGTACAAATGTACTGACTAAATCTGTTTGACTTTTGTGGTCACCTGGACCCCGACAGGCATATTTCCAGAAGCCGAAACAGCGTCTTCTCAATATTTGGGTAACTGAATGTCTCCCCTAATTTCCCAGGCATTCTCTGATTGTACAACTACCACAATAAACAAAAGAGGTGCCACGATCCTCTCCTCAAGCCCTGGATCCCTGATTTTCCATATTGCTTAACTACTATTTCATTCCCTGACTCCCTTTTGGACTGCCCCAGTCAGCTGCCACTGTGACGAAGCTCAGGAGTGGCTAAATAGGGTTCATTTCAGATAACATGACTGTATCAATCTGACCTCAGTCTATCCTAAACAATCCTCTGACAGCAACCCAAGCTTCAAACACCCATACACGCCTTCATGACATTCACTAAGGAAGGCAATAAATAACTTCAGTCCTCCCTGGCATCTGTGACACACTCCCTTTGCTATTTTAGACACTTGTAACTGGAACAAAACATGAAATAAGTAATAAGAACATCTCAGGGACTCATGGTACTGAGGACCACTCTTGACACTCTGCTATACAGTGTGGATACGGCTATCTTCTTCTAGATGTCACTAGCCCTTGGATCCCAAAGCTAGGCAATCCTGGGATCAGTGCCAGTCTCTAAATAATATAGTGGACTTTGGAAAATGAGGCTTCTGTGTTTGTATGCAAATCTAATTAGTACATAATTATGCATTATGCCAATTTTCCTCATCGGTGAAGCCAGTTTGCCATTTACCAGGTCATTAATGAGTTGTCTGATAATCAAATCTAAGTTGATTTTAACTGTTCTAAATCCCTGGGGATTAGAATACCTGGATGTTTTAATGCTATTGGGCACCACTGAAAATCCACCGACTAAGTAATACTTTGTATGTTTCTTCAGTTACTCCTGACAGCTCAAGCTTGTTCCTATCCACTTTGTACCCAGACAACTGTCTGAACTTTTCAGTGTATTCTAAAAATTGTGTACGCAGTGTACAAATCACTTTAAACCAGAGCAAAATAGAGCAATCTGAACCCCACCCAAGTTTTAATGCTTATATAACATTTCTCTGGGCACTAAGAGAGAGCCCTGCTTGGTTTACCCTATGCAGCAAGCATTTATGTCTGGGCTTAGTTTCAGCACGTTAAGGGTTGTACTGTAACCAGCGCACCTATGCTTAAAATTCAGACTATATAACTGGGCTGTCTGAGCCAAGACCTCGGTTTCCTCAGGGCAGGGCCTTTAGCCATTCTTGCTGAGAGACTTAAAAAGGAGACATTTACCTATTGCCCATTTTTCCTGAAAGTCTGGTTTGCAGCATGCAGAAATTGCAGCTCAGAAGTGTTTTGATAGAAACCACCATGTTCTTTGGGGCCAGCTCAGGTTAGGCACTGTCCCACAGCAGAAGCTGAGACAGCCCAGATCCACTCTTTACAGGGCCATCTGGACTGTCTTTTCATCATGAGCTATTCAACTGCCCAGCTTCCAGCCAAGCTCCTCCACAACCTGTGCCCTCTCTGCCGCTCTCAGGAGCTGTGGGATGCTCTGGAAGTGGTGAAGCGTGGTCATTCACAGGAGAGATGGGGGGAACTGCACCATCTGCACTGCTACCAGCCCTCATTCTGAGGCATTCTAAGATTGTGTAATTTCAAATTCACAAACAGACTGTTACTGGGTAAACACAATTTGGTCCTTTAAGTCAAGAGCTTATACTAAGACAGCCTGTCATACCTTTAAGCCTGTCAGACCTTTAAGCCAGAGGTTTCCTTAAGGAAAGGCTGAGGTTTTATTCAGTGCCAAGTCTATCCAAGACTTTATCCATCCCTCTTGCAGAGGAGCAACTGACTTAGAAACTCTGCACATAGTTTACCTTCTCCTGCTTGTCTGCAGAGCCAGAAATGGACTCAGCAACACCCCATTCACCAGTCCCCTTAGCCAGGGAGGGAGGAAACTCCTCCAAAAATGGTACAAGCTTCTCCTACATTGCATCTCTCAGGCAACTCACCTGTTCAAAAAGGTGTTTTGGGTATGAGTGACTTTACTGGATGGCTGGTGGCCTGGTGTCCAGTGATGAAGCAGGGGCTGCCTGAAGACCTCAGGGTCTGGCAACCAAGAGGAGGCTGGGAGGAACTGCCTGGGAGGCACTATTGGACAGGGCAGTGCCATATTCTTATGAAAGGGGGCAACATGTCCTACCAGAGTCACTGATTTGGAGGGGAACACTCTGCCTACCAGTGTGAGTCTCCAGGTCATGCATGATTCTAGTGACCAGTCGAAATTCATCAGTAGGCCATTCCCAGGCCACCTGGAAAAGCCCACTGGAGGGTATTGGGAGAGGTGGGTGCACCTGAGACATCATTTACTTTCAGAGTGCCTTGAAAAATCACACTGCAAAGTGTGTAATAGGGAGTTCCCCATTCACAGCAGGAGCCAATATCCTGAGACAATTTGTGTCAGCAGTGCTGAGAACAAGGAAAGGGAAGGGGTCCATATTCTCTCCCAGAAATACAGGCAACTTACAGAGTCAAAGACGAATGAAACAGGGATCAACACGACTGGCTGCAGGCTGTTAGTACTGACTGCAGTGTCCCTGCTGGATGGTTCTCTCTTGCCTTCTCTACCCTCAGAGCAAGAAAATAAGACAGTGCTTTTTTTCTTGACAGCTGCAAGAAAGACAAAAGGCTGGGGAAAAGCTCACTCCCAGCCCTCCTTACCTTCTTCACAGAGGGAGGTGTGGAGCAGGGAGAGCTCAGCAGGGGTGAGGCCGGTGTTTGGGGAGTGATGGCGAGGCTGGGGGGAGACAACAGGAAGCAAGAACCCACTGTCCCCCTGCCCGATGCAAACACACACAGACTTAACCTACAGCTGAACTTTTGCCCTTGAGTGACCAGTGCCATTAGGACGCAGGTCAAAAGGTTGCAGGGTGACAGAAAATGGAACTTTATTGAATGAAAGAGAAAATGAAAAAATTCCTTTGTTTGCTTAACTCCGTGTGGTTTGTATAGCCACTGTGATCCCATAATGGAGTCCAGAGTGAAAAAGTAACTTGATTTATCACATGCAAAGAAAAAAAAAAAAAAGGAGGAGGGATTTTACTAAGGGAATAACTAAAAAAACAAATAAAGATTAAAACCTGCAAGTCCCTAAAACATTAGAATAAATGTGACTTTAATCAATAAAAGCCCTTTTATAGATATGAAGCAGAGGAAGATTTTTCATTCTTTAGGAACAAGTGTATATTACGAACACCAATGTATATATCAGTGTACATGAAGGATACCAGCAAGGCATGTTAAAAGAATATTCTTCCTGTATGAGTCAGGAAAAATATGTACATATATGAGCATCTGGCTTAAAAATATTTTTGTTTGACATGTGTTTGAGTACCAAAATCATAGGTCTATATGCATAATCCATCTGCATTTATATGCAAAGGCAAACCCCAGATATTTACAATCCGTTTGAAAGGAAAGGAAACATCTCTGGATAAGTAGAGAGAAAAAGGGTACAACTGGTAGGGTTCTGTCTGGAACTGGATATTCCAAATGAACTTAGCTAAATGTAACCTGAAATTTCAGCACGTTTGGCATGCTTAATATGCATTGGGTTTTTTCACTTCTTGACATAATGTGGTCCATCAATAAAGATACAGCTGGTTAAAATCAGATGTTTTGAATACTGGATTTTTAATGGAGTGGCATATTCTGAATCGGATCCAAAGAATTTTAAGGGTTAATATGCTAATTCTGAGCTGTCTCAACAATGAGATAGAAATCAGTGGAGTTGGAGGACAAGAAATTGAACGAAGTCCAAAGCTATGCTAGGTAATAATACTCAGGATATATTGATACTGCCAGAAACACTTAAATTTAAAAAAAAAGTCTTAAAGTGAATTAAATGTTTCATGATCTGTCTTTTAGAGCACAGAGGAGCAGGTTTTGCCACCTGTGTGCATATATAACTGCTGTGGATGAGATGAGGGGTGCCATGCCCACTCTGTGCGTAAATATTACTTGAGGGGCACAAGGATGAAATGCTGCTTGGTATGAACAGGGCATCAAAAGCTGGCTTCCAGATGGGACTCTCACATCTCTGTTACTCTTCCCCCTTCCTTTGCATTGTCTCCTTCTCTCTCCCTCTCCTTTTCATCAGCCAGTCCACAACCTGCAGGGCTTCAGCAATTACATCTACATCTCCGGTGTGCCCCACAGCCTCTTCTTTTTGATCCCAGTGAACAACCATACCTCCTGGCCTGACACTTAGCTCTAGGGAGTGACATCCTCTGTAGGGTGTGTCTCTAAGTGTCCTCATTTCCAGAATATATTCATATCCTGCTAATTCTTTTTTGCATTGTGTCACAAGCACAGGCCTTTTTTTCTCATCCATATAGCTAAAACTCATACCCAGACTGGTTTTGGTGTCGCAGTCACGTATCTCACTTGCTGCAGTGTCCTGTGCTTTTGTTCCTTATAACTGCAACCATGCTCTCATCATATCTATTTGGACTGCTGCTGTCAAGATCGTTATCCCCATCTGTTGCCTTGAGTCTGTCATAGTTCTGTTTGTCTCTTTGCACTGTCTCCTCCTTCTCTGCTGTAACAAATGCACCACCTTTCCCTACTCCCTCTTAAATGACACTGTAATCAGTACTAAAAGGCTGACTGCTACCTCCATTAGGATTGTATTATCAATTTTAATAATTTCCTTTCCAATTTTCAGCCATGCATTTTCAATTTTTCATCTTTCTCTCCACCAGGGTGTGGGAGGAAATCCCCATAAACTCATGCAAACCTACTTTGTTTCCTGACCTCAAAAAGTGCTATTGCAGTTTCCCTCAGCTCTCCCATCAGGCTGTCTGATTCCACCTAGTGTAAACACTCAGACCCCTGAAATCTTCCTTTTCTTGTACAATGCCTAAAGCAATGTGGTCCTCATTCCTGTCTAAATGTTCCAGTTTTCTTGGGTAATAGAAATAATAATTATTTGTAATTACCTTCTTGGTCAAGGAAAGCGAAATAAAATGTAACTCCATTAACTCTAAGCATAGAGAACCCATGTTTATATGGGTATAATGGATAACAAATAACTGTTTCTCTTTATTTTAGTTTTTCTGTTCACCTACAGGGACTAATAATCACCATACACCTCTCCTTACACCCCCTGAGATTGTAGAAAATGTGGCTTTAAGAAAAATAGAAAACCCAAAATGTATAATGAAATATATTTCATGTGCAATATTTTGAATGAACTTTGAGGCTGTGAACTAAATGCATATGAAATTCCTTAAAATGCTACTTAAATATAAACTTGTTTGTACATGAAATCTTGAAGGCACTGTAAGTTTCTTTTTCCATTCCCTCTTTTTTCTTCTCACAAGCATAGTTAGGCATGTCATAGTTTACTGGCTTGCAAATTGTCTCCTTGAAAATATTAAAAATTGCTTTTATGATCGTGGAAAGAATCTGCAAGAAGAATTTTATATTTTGTAAAGAAATCTTGGTTCTGGTCTAAAATCCTTTATGCCAAGTTTCAGTGAATTTTACAGCCAAGTTATACACTTCCTCTGACAATTTTTAATGCTACCAGACAATTTGGCTGCATGGTATTGTTATCAAAATGCTAAAAGAAAAACTCAACAACTCATTATGTTGGGGAACTAGTGTCAGTAGACAGTTATTATGACTTTTAGTGTTGTTTCTGTTCAGCAGGTATTAACATGTTTGGAGAAAGGGAAGAAAGGATGGTAATAAAGGCTAGAATTTTTTTTGTGGGTGGGTGAATGATTATTCTTCCACACACTGCCAGAGACAGAAAGCAATTTGTGGAAGGCATTGTTCAAAGCAGAGATATTTTGGGAGCAAAAGTATTGTGCATTGTGTATGTTATGTCAGTGTTTTGGGAGGTCATGTCAGAGTGGTGGGAGAAGTTTTGGGAAAAAAAAAACGTCGAGAAGCCCCACTGCATTTCATTATCTTCAACAACTCACCAGGAATCTGATACCTGGAAAATATGAATTTAGCAATTGAATTTTTCTTTCTCAACCATAGTATCTACTAAACAATATATATGGATCTTTAAAAACAAAGCTGATTTATTCTGTACAGTGATAGAGGGTTTCTGCAGCAATTACAGAAGGGAGTGTAAAAAATGCTTAAGCTTTAAGGTGGAATTCTTCTGAAAGCAACTAACACCTCTGCTTGGTATGGACAAAGCCTCTGTGGATATATCTTTTAACGGAGAGATTTGGAGTACAGTGGCAATCTAGACTATTTATTTAGGCCAAATAGATGACATGTAGGTAGTTGAAGTTAAAGGCTGTGAATCCCACTCACAGAAACTACCTACGCTTGTTTTGGCACTCCTCATTGTGCATGTAAAGAATCAACCTCTGACCACTGCTGGTAGCATCACAACAGCAATCATGGTGTTGAATGCAGGCAGAACGCATTTATACAAAAGCAGCAAGATGATCCCACTTAATGTTTAAAAAGCTTACCATAAAATAATATGGCTTACTTGAAAAAACAAATACACTCCTTATAAAACAGAATAAAAATAGGTTAATCACTTTTTGGATATTTGCAAGTGCCATGTGCAATCAGGCCATATCATCTCTGTGAAAACTGCCAGCTTGTTCTGGTACTGAGAGAGGGGCTACTGCTGGGAAATAACTAAGATGTTCTCTCATTTAACACAGACCACAGAACAGCTGCCGGATATGAATGCCTTTCAGTCACCATTGATCAGGAATCGATTCAAATTAGTGACCTAGAAATAAAAGGCTGCATATTAAAGAACAAATTTCCTATACCATTCTGTCTTCGGTAATGAGAAATGCAACTGTCTGCCACATTTAACTTTCAGCTGTCAAATACAGAAGAAATAGATGACCTCAAAGCATGACAATATGAAAAAGAACTCTACAACTTCAGGCATTTTTCCTGTTAAGTGCTTTTTCTTTTGTTTTGTTTGTGTTTGTTTGGCAGCTTCCTCACTGAAGTTGGCAGTTAGGTGTTTACAATATTAGGCGACTGTGGCAAGCTAATAATTTGTTTTCCACACTGTCTCATAAAACCTGGCTTTAGAAATGGTTTTTCAATCCTAAACTTCTTGTATTACATCAAAACCCACAGGGAGGGTGTGCTTTTAAATGCTAGGCTAAAGCACTCACAATTTGGATTCCAGTCCTTGGCTTTGCAAGGACTACCTCCATGGCCTTGGCAAGCTGCTCATATTTTCTTCATCTCAGATTCCCATTTACAAATGGAGAAAACTAATGTTTCCCTATCCTGGGAATATTTTGAAACTAAAGTTACAGGTAACTGAAAGACACTCTGCTATGCATATACAAATGACCAATCTGACAATCTGACTTGGCACTTTAGACTAGCTAATGTTTCCTTTGAAGGCTGAGTTGGGAATGCAAGGCTGAAATGTAAGATTTACAGATATCATTTTCATGCTTATGGTCCTTAGAGATAAAAACAAACAACATTCCCCTCTCCCCAACCACTGAAGAAAATGGGTCAATCGAAAATTATCACAGTGACAGGTTTTTCCTTTCATTAGGATTACAAAACACTCAGCGTTAGTAAGAATTGTAGAGATTTTTCTGACAGAATTAATTATTCTGAATGATTAGTTTGTTATGCCCCTTGCAGGCACCAAGTTTGGAAGAGGAAGTGCTTTGTCTTTCGATTAAAAATATCCAAACAGCTCTGTGGAGTCATGATCTGAGAAACCAAAACAAGTCCTTAACCATAGATAAATGAAGGTTGGCTGATCCCAGTTTGTAGAAAGCCAGAGGAAGCCCTCTGCTCTGACCCCGTGCCCTCTGGCATCACAGCTGGTGCATGAGCACAAAGACAACTTCGATGTAGATGCTGCTGTGGGCGCTTTACACGGGTTAGATTGTAAATTTGTCCATTTATGAGTGTCCTGTGGGGGTTCCCACCAGCTTGGAAGACAAAGCAAGAGCTGGAGCGAACAAAGCATATCCATAAAAGTTCCTCTGATTGCCACTGTTAATAAAATGGAGGCCATAAACAAATTTACTGTGTGCTGTTCTTAAGTGGGGGAGCAGGAAGCTGGGGGTGCTTCACTGGGACTGAAGGAGGTGTGTGTGCTACACAGGGTAAGAGTGCAGGTAAGGTGTGGTATGAAAAGTTAATCTGCATGCTGGAAATGTTTTCCTTTAAACTTCCTACTACTGGGCTGTGGACAGGAATTTCATCCTACCTGAAATCCCAAATCTCCTTGGCAGAAGCTTGTTCAGCATACATAAAGCAAATGTTTGGATTTCTGGAGCTTTTTTTGTTTTGATTTGTTTGTTCTTTATATAAATTCAGAAATGGAAGAGTAGTTTTAAACTGTCCTGGCATGTAGCAGCACACTCCAGTGCACATCAAGTTCCACCTCCAATTTACATATTTTTCATTTTCATTCACCCTTTCTAGCAATAAGGACAATATGCTTATTTTTGATGCCAAAGGCTATTATGAAGCATTAGCTATGGTCCAAAAATCACAGCAGTTTTACACAAGTGACTCAATTTTGAAGGAATGATTGACAGAGAAAGCTACATTTCTTTCAAAATATCAGGCCCAGTGGTTCCTTCCAGTCCTGGGTACAGAGATGGGTTCAGACAATGGTCTCACTCCTAAGCCGTAGGTGTTCTTGCCTTTTCCAGAACTCTCTGCTCTGGTTTGCTGCTCATGGTAAGGAGTTCTGCAAAGCACTGCGGTGGTTGGCAAGGTGGGGAACAAAGCTTGGGTGGAGGTGATAACACAGCAGCCTTCAAGTTGTCTTGAAGGAACCAGTTTTGGTCTAACTGTGTGTCAGTCGGACACCTGTTCTGCTGTAGTCCCCCTTGTACTGCAGGTATCCATCCAGAAACCTTTGCTGCTTCCCAAAGCTGCTGATGTCAAGTTAAATACATTGGTTTCTGGCTTGGCAATGAAGACCCAAAGCAATCCCCATTGTGTCTACAAGTCAAGCAGGTCGTAAGGAGTATCTCTGTAGCCCAGTAGTGGGATGTCCCATAGGAGGCACAGCCCTCTAGCACACCTGGGTCAGTCCCTGGAGGTTTGACCTGCTGAGGTACACAGAAAATGCCTAAGTTACGGAGTATTGGAACATGAAGACACTAGTTGTGCTGTAGCTTTCTGCATTGCACTTGGATCCTTTTTCAGATAATAGTATTTAGTACTTAGAAGAATTTTTTTACTGAAGAAAACTTGATAACCAGCATGGCACTTAATCTTCTACTCAGGGTACCAAGCACCAAACATAGCCAAGAGATCCATGTGGGATTTTTTTTGTTTTTTGTTTTTTTAGCTTAACTTTAGTTAGTGCCAGGTAAGTTCTGGGCAGAAAGCGGACACCTAGCTTAGCTGGAATTCATGGTCTGGAAAGCACTAAGGAAAGCTGATTCCTGTGTTCTACATCCCAAGCCCAACATCACGTGGTCACACTGTCATGCAGCAGCACTGACAGCAGCACGGGAAATAGCTTGGAGAAACACCCTCATTCTGTTTCATCTGGAGCTCATTTGTTCTGAAACTTCCAGTGGCAAAATTATGGTGCAGTTTTAATAGGAGTATGTGTCTAAACTCATACTCATGTTTTTTCTGCAAATACGGGTTAGAAGATCTCATTTTTCTCCTCCCACACATGCACTCGCTGCCAACTTCACAAACAATGACCTGTATTCATCCACGCTGTAACTCTGTTGACATCACCAGGCTACAACAGAGATAAATTTGGTCCAGCTAGGCAAAGTGCTGTGAAATGGTTGGATTTTTCTCTTTTACCCAAGGAAAATGCATCTAGAAACATATCATACTTTCATGCTGACACACAGGAATGTCTTCACCATTTTCAGGTGATTGATTTTCCTGTAGATTCGTGAGAGGTTTTTTTTTTAACTAGATGCTTAAATTCCAAATGTAGTACATGATATTTTATTTTCTATTGCAATACAAACAATACGTAAGTTTTTTATTATTCTGTTTATAAAAAACTTTTTAGAATTAGCAGCATGAATGATTTTCTTTTTCTTTTTATTTCCAAAATGTTAGGTGTTTCTGGCCTTTCTTTTGCTTTTAAGAACATTTGACTTCACTTCCATGGGATCCATGATCTAAAGATGGAGTATTCAAGAGCACCTGAGTGTTTCTGGAGACTAGCTGGCATTTTCAAAAGTAGCTTGAATCTTTATATCAACAGGATTTAGGAACATGGAGTCAGGGAGAACTCAAAAGTGGTGTCACTCAGTGCAATAGTGTCATTGGTTAAATGAGAGGGATGCCACAACCCTAAGTTAGGAACCTAAGTTTTGTGGTCCATGAAAAGGAAGCAGTAATGCCAAAGACTAGGATTTGCAGCACATAGCACACTGAACAGAGGTACAGCTAAACAAAACAAAAGTAAAAGCTGTGAGAAAGATATATATGAGACTGTGACCATTGCCCAGAAACAAACAAACAAAAAAAAACTACACCCTTGAGACAGGTGCCTCTGCAATGAAGATCTAGAGCCAGAAATTGCCTTTGGATTCGAATGACTGGATTACTGCTGTTTTCCTTTAAATGCAGTTGCTTAAGAACAAAATGTCCTTTATTTAAAGGAATATGAACTTCCTTTTCTATACAGTACAGTGGAACTGGAGAAAGAGACATTTCCTTAGGATGTATTTTATTTTTTATTTTCAGATTTCTAACAGAATAATCAAAGGTGCTGTTCATATAATAAAAAGCTGTTACATAGTCTAGCTAATGCAAGCAAGAAAACATGTGGCTAATAAAATCAGTTATCAGGATGATAATGAAATCTGAATGAAATCTTAATCACCAATCCCTGATACTGACAGGTTTTTTCCCAGAGCTCCTGAAAATATGAAATGCTGCTTTAAAATGTGTTGCAAGCCTGACATTTCAAATTCACCTGTAAACTACTAATTACAAGTGGGATTTAGAAATGACCGTATCTGAGGGTTTTGAATTTTCTTTGGCTTTGGCAAATTCAAAGTCAGATTATCTTGCAGAAAAATTGCTATAATAATATTTAAACACTTATAAGGGACTTAATTAGTTTTTACAGTCATCAGAGATTCTTGTCTGTAAGATATGCTAATTTTACTACAAGGAATATCACTGAAAATTTAATTTTAAAATGTAGCACAAGGATTTAAATTCATTACCGTATTTGAATTTAATGCATTTGATTTTTTAAATATTCTTTATACAAAGTTTAAAATGAAATTAGTTGCAACTCCTCCCCCAACCAAAAAAAAAAAAAANAAAAAAAAAAAAAAAAAAAAAAAAAAAAAAAAATCGGGGAATCAAAGGCTTGGAGATTGTGGGAGCAGGAAGATTTTGTAGTAAATAAAGAATCATCCAATGAGTTTGGAAGGGAACCACATCTTTCAGCTATATCCTTTGAAGCTGATTTCCATCTTGCTGCCTGGTTTACGAATACCACAAATAAATCCCATGCAGAGGACAGTTCTGCATGATGGGAATTTGGCCCCTGGAACCAGTGCTTCAAAATAGCACCTAGAAAACTAGATAGAAGTGAAAACAACTGGCTGCCTCAAAGTGAAGCTATAGTCTCTTTTGCGACCACCTCCTCCCTGCCCAAATAACTTTTTGCAACTGTTTGCTTTCATTTGTAGTGAGGAAAAAATATACCCAAAAAAGAGCTCAAATTTTAGGAGATTTGGGAGACTAACAAATGCATTTTGCCCATATCTGCTGGAGAAGGTGTTGAGAAAAAGCCCATTGTACCCAGGCAAATAGAAAATGGAATCATCTAGAATCAAAGAAAGTTTGAGGCTGTTTTGAGACTCTTCATATGTGTCTCTCCAGTGCAGAACAGAGGGGAAGCATCACCTCCCTTGAACTGCTGGCAATGCTCTAATGCAGTCCAGCAGACTGTTTGCCTCCTTTTCTTTTATTTTTTTATGAGGGCAGATTGCTGACTCACTGGTGAAGATGATATGTGTATCACCATATCAGACATCTCAAAAAGAACGCATAGATTCATACTAGCAATTGTGTGGCAGTGAATAATCTCAGTTTGGCTTATAAATAGTAGGATGGCCTTTGTTTGAATTGTATATAAGCAACCAATGGGCTGAGTTGTCTATCACACAGATTTATTTACTGGCTAGGAAGCCAGTCTCAAGTAAGTTGTTGGTACGTCTCTACACAGAATCAAATTTGTACATGATATACAAGTCTATGCATGTGTAGAACATACTTGGAAAAACTAAATTATATTCCTTGTTGACAAATTCAGCTTCAAGATGTACTTTATTCCAGCATAAAACTTTTGTAGCAACAAAGGAACCTTGGTTAGCTGCCCAAAATCTATGTCATTTCTCTCCACAAAACAGAAAACTCTTCAATGTTTCATTGTGAGATTGAGGGCCCTGAGTCTGATGATTTGACACCTCAATAAACCTTTCAGATGCATAAAAAGCACACTTAGCTCCCTGGCGCTTCCTCTATGGACTGGTTCTTCAGGACTGGGTATGGGAATGAGACTGCTGTAAGAAGACAACGGGGAAGAAGACCTTGTGCTCTCCATGGCAAGAAGCCTTCTCTGCAGATAGGAAGTTTTAGCTTGGCAAGACAGGACCATGGTCTGAAAAAGAGTAAAGGATGTCTTTTAAAGTGGACTAGTACTATGGAAAACATGAAGCTCTTATCTGAGTAGTAATCAACCTCTTCAGCAACCTTTGTGTTGCACTTTTTGGCTGGAAGAAAATGAAGGTGTTTCCACTTCCAGTGCTTTGTGTGCCATCTCAAAGGGGTGCTGAGTGATGCAATATACAAATCCCACTGCTACAGAGACAATGAATGCTTGAAAGCTAAATATGCCACCTATCAATACCTTTGAGAAATGTCAGACTTGGAAAAGGAAAAAAATTACCCACATGCTGACAGATCAGACTTTCATTTCCCATCTGCTGATGAGAAATGAGATGAAGGTGATAACTACTTGAGAGGTGGTTGTATATTGATCCCCTTCCTGAGGAAAGGAAGATGTAATGCATGATAGTTCCTTAGCTTAGATTGCACTTCTTAGGTACCGGCAGCGTTAAGCAAGATTTCCACATGAACTGAACAGTAGTTCTAGAACCTTGCAGCTCTATGACAAATACTTCTGTGTATACACTCAAGCATGGATTTAGATCACCTTTCTCAGTCCTGCAAACCTATCCAAGCCCATGCTGACAGCTTCTGTACCACAATCTCTTGTTTTCACAGTGCAGCTCAACAGCTTCCTGCTTGAGGGACAACTCAGTATGGTGTTTTCTGAAACCCAGGAAAAAGCTTTGGTCTTACCCTGGACTTTTCTTTTTTCTGAAAGGGGTGTTTCTTTGGTAGTAGCCTGACTTCAATCTCCTCCACGATGTTCCTCTTGGTTTATTTTTCCAACCATGCCAAGAACCTCAGCTGCATGGACATTGTCAATTGGCTGCCCTGTCAATAAACCAGGAGGTTTGTCAAGCATATAAGTAAATTACATTTTTCCCGGTCTTGGTTCTGTAAACATATTTTAATCTTCTGTTCCTTGGCTCAAAATCTGCTCATAAAATTTCTTTATGAAAACTACATCATGATTCAGAAAGGAAGCATTTATTTAAAAGATATTTCTTATAACGTTCTTAAGCTAGAATAGGCCAAAGAAGTTAGAATTAAATTGTTAATTAGACTCTATTTTACTAATACATATGGTCCCATTGATTTCAATAAAATTACATGACTTAGTGAAATAAGCAAATTTTCCCTGAGGTAAACCTTTAAATTAAAAGTTGATATGGGGAACTGTTGATTGAATTTGAAAGATGTATCTCTGATTCTGGACTCATTTTTTTCTCTAAGACTTTGTATGCTTGTCTACATATATTCTACCCAACAGAGGAGAAAGGAGTATCTCATTAGTAAAATGAAATGTCAGTATTTTTTCCTGTTTCTTCTCTTTCCTCTTCATGTGAAATAAATGATTGTTTTAATGTGTTGGGTTTTTTTTTTTTTTTTAATTGAAATTACTGTAGAGAGCTAAGTCAAAATATTTGGTTTATTTGGCTTATTCTTTTCAATTAAGGTAAAGTTATATTCTTATCTGCTTTGTGTTATTTATTGTTTGATATATTTAATTTATAGGATCTAAAAGCCTGGATCAAGATGGCAATCCCACTGTGCTATGTTTGCTAAATCCTGCTTTCAGTGGAGCAGAGAGTAGATTTCATGGCCCCTACCAACATCTATTATATGCACAAATATAAAGAGGTACATTCCACAAATGTAGGGCTATTCCTATGCACGTGGATGTGAGTGTGTGCGTGCACACTTGCTCTTTCACATGTGCACTTTGCCCTCGCTTTGAGAGTCTGATGTGCAGTGAGAGAATTTTAATCCCATTTATTGACCTTTGTGAGAAGTGAAGGGAAAGAGGGGAGGGGGAAGCATACACACCTGCAATTTATTTCCTTTAAAGAGATGACTTGAAGATAATAGAGATGAGATAGAAGAAGAATACTGCCCCTTGCCAGGAGCTTTGTTCACAATGCATACAATACATGGCCTCAGAAGCCGACTGGGAACTGTTGCCATTGGAATGAAGAACAGTATTGCCGGGGGTCATGGAGCAGGGAGTGCAATCGATTAAGGTATAAGTCTTAAGATGGCAGCAGGGAAAATGTTCAGTGACCAAATCAATCTGCTAAATGACCTTTCCTCCAGATGTGTATAACGTTATTCTTCTAAAGCTGAATTTGCATTCAGGTGCTTTAGCTTAGCTGGTTTTGAAGGCACGGGAAGCAGAGTGACTGTCTGTGGGAAGATAATTTAGAACAAAGGATTCACAAGAGCATTTATTCAGCATGAAAAATACCTGCCTGATATTTGAAAATGTAACTACAGGGGAATTGAGAAATAAGGTGCAAGAAGCAGAACTTAGCTAATGTTTATTGGTGGTAGGTAACTGATTATCATTTAAAGGGCATTCCAAGTCCACTGATGTCAGTGGTAGCTTTTCAGGAGAAATTTAACTGGGTCTTTGGTGAACATCATCCCCACTGTGTGGAGATCATTTTGACAATGTCATTGGATACTAGTTAAGGCACTGGACTCCTAAGTAATTACACTGTTTATGACAAGCCTCATTTATGCCCATTATATTATGACATACTCTGTATTTCTCTTGCGAACTTCATGACAGTTTTAGCATATAAAAATTAAGACTAGGCTATTTTAACCATGTTAGAACAAGATGCCTCTTTGGCCATACTTCCTTCTGTCTTTTCTTTGCTCTGTAGGGAAAAGAAAGCACACATTGCAGTGTGCTTAAATTTAATCCATTCACTTATTCTTGTCACATGTTTCTGTATACTGTCATTCAATCCTGCAAAAAAAAAAGAAAAATCAAACAAAAAACAACTCTCTTTTGGTACTGAAATCTTTTTTAACAAGAGAAATCCTTTCTTCTTTAAATTCTGCTTATACCATACTGTGACCTGATTCCTACTAGTGTGGAGAAATTCACTGCTCTTTTATGATCTAAAGCAGATCTGAACATAACATTCCAAAGATGAAAGCTGCATGAACAGCAGCGTGGAGTTCCTGGCAGAAATCTCTGTCCTCTGTCAGGAGAAATGTTTTCAGCTACAAGACCAATTCATGGTCCTCACAAGTGAGGAGTGAAAGTGCCTGCTTCCAGATGAACTGCAGTATTCACTGCAGAAAGATTCACTGGTCATGTTGGTATTGTGTATTTACAAAACTTTCAACCACAAAGACAAGTTACAGTGTTGAGTTTCAAATGTTCTTTGATGGATTAGTGCATATAAATGTCTTAATTCTGTCGTGATTTTTGATAGAATTCACTCTGCTAAAAGCTATTAATTCAGACTGAGTGAAAAGTAATATAAAACATATATTACAATGTTACATCACGGTTTTTGACATATTGCATGATTTCAAGATCATTTTTCAAGACAGTTTTCAATTTAAGTCCAACTGCTGAATATATTCTTTGTTATGACAAGAGCACTAATGCACGTGTCAAAGAAAGATAAAAATGTGATGGAAAACATCAGAAAAGATTTCTGTTCCTGCACTAGGAAGTATAAAGGTTACACTACCAGGATCTGCTGTGCTCAAATGTAAAAATAGTACTTCTTGAAATGCCTTGAACTCCCACATTTGCTTCTTTTTTTAATCATAAGAATTCTTACACTAGAATACCAGCTAAACTAATCTTTGAATAGTATTTGTTGAAAATTTGATAGTTCTGATAATGATGGATTTCCCTCAGTGTGGATACCCATATGCAAGAGGAATTCTGTTGCTCTCACATCCTGTTTTGTGGTGTCCTACAGCTGGCGTCTGAGCAGCACAGTAAGTAGCCGGTAGAAGAAATTATCAACATTTTGCTGTCTTTAGCAACTATCCACAGGCACTACTCTCATATAACCTCTGCAATCAAAACCAAGTCTCCTATTTCAGCTGTGATATACAGCGTTAAATCTCCCTGTTGCTGTAGCCAGGAAAGAAAAATGTGCTCAAAGCTTTTTTTTTTTTTTTAA
Organism: Pachycephala philippinensis; assembly: GCA_013397055.1. NCBI lineage: Eukaryota > Metazoa > Chordata > Aves > Passeriformes > Pachycephala > Pachycephala philippinensis. Next base: position 567,598 of record VWZT01013977.1, read on the forward strand.
AAGAGTAACACACTNTTTAAAAGAGTAACACACTTCAACAATCAAAGGGTTAAACCAGCTAAAAAGTCACATAGAACTGTATTTAAAATCATTGGTTTGGGAGTATGGGGTGTGTGTGAGCGGGTTATGTATGGGAGAAATCCCCTTAACTAAAAGCATTAGAAAAATGGAATGAATGTAAAATTCAACAGTTTAATTGGATCCCGAGGAATTATCTTGGAACCTGCAAACTGGCTTCCAAGCCCTGCTAACTAACTTACCTTCATCAAATGCTTAAAGGCTTTCCTCACATTGTCAAAAGCATTTTAAGCAAGCACAGCACTCAGCTACATACCATGACAAATTTTGCCTGTAGGCTATTAAAATGGCTTTAAACAAGTGAGGCGTGCTCCTAAAATATATATATATACTTTGTACATATTTCATCCTGAGCTGGGTGCCTCCTACCAAGCTGCTTTCTTTGTGGGTTTTGTTTTTTTGTTGTTTGTTTTTTTTTTNTTCCTTTTGTCAGGGTTTGTTTTTTTTTTTTTTTTTCTTTTAGCCTTTATATCTTTGGAGTCTAGCAGGGTTATTAATTAATGAACTTGTGTATTTTCCGTCTTTAGCTGCTGAAGAGTGAGGAACTGTCAATCAGCAGGGACCCTCCTGAATTAGGTGAATGCTAACATTTGGCAAGTGTCATCACAGTTGCTTGCCCATGCCCTTGTAATGCTCTAAGCCAGTGACCCTTCCCTCTTTGTCACACATTTCAGGTAGCACTCAGAGCTCATTGTGTGCAGCTGAGGTCAACCGCCAACCAACCAAGTGCTCTGTCCTGCTCACACAAAGCTTTCCCTGAAGGCAAGAGAAAAGAATAATAAAAGGGGGAAATGGCCTGCTGAGCAAAGACTCTGAGTCTTTTATAACAGGAGGTCGTTTTTGATTATAGGAAGGAACCTTCAGTGGCCATGGAAACCAAAATGCCACACAAAAGCCAGAGGGTGCTTGGGAGGTAAACAAGATAGATGAAAGGTGATGGTGCTTTTAATCTCCACAATCAATGTGTTTAGGTGGGTGACTTTAATTTAATCCATGTCTGATTAACCCTCTCCCTTTGTTTACACCATTATAGGAGTTTTTCTCCTATAAAATTTTTAAACAAATGTTAAAAGATTCCAGGAGAGGGCTGGTCGCCACAGTGTTTTCATCCTATTCACCCCACTGATGTAATCATGGATGTTCTCATTATCCACATAAATGCCTAATCCTTCTTATTCCTGCTAAGCTTATCCTCAGTGCTATATTTTTGAATGAGAGAGTGAAAGTTCTTATACAAATACAAATTCTTGTGACTTTCTCTTTTAGACACCTAGCAGGATGAAACAACTGGAAACAATGGCACTCAGTAAGGAAACCTTTTCCATCAAGAAGCCTTGGAGCAGTTTTGTGAAAACTGGTTTTGATTTGGTTGAGTTATGAGTCCTTGAAAGCTGCCCATCGTACAAGCTTAGATGTTTTTAAATAGCAGCAGAGGTTTTAATGACAGCTGAATGTTCGGAAGGAAGTTGTGCCGTGCATGCGTGCGCGGCTAATTTACCTACTTACTGAAAAATATACTCAGGGGTAGTGCTCCGAATGAACCCTGCCACATTCAGTTTAGCTTGGCTTACACGACTGAAAACTCTGTCCGACGGCTGTGCAAAGTTTTCCACAATAATGAGCATTTTATGGATGAGATTTTCAAAAAGCCAGTCCCCCTTTAGGAGAACAGATCCCATTCAGACAGGAAAGGGAAGGAAATTTAAAAAAAAAAGGCCCAGAGGAATTTGTGTTCCTACATCCCTTGGGGTTAAGGGGTACATTCAATAAAGACAGGTGTTTAAGGACTTATCTCAGTCTCAGTGTCATTAGGGAATGAGCTTTAAAACCCCTCTGAAACTTGTCCTGTTTTCTGAGTGGAAATAAAATGATCCCTCATTGAGTTAGGCATCCTAAACAGTCTGGAGTAAGGGACAGATGCTTCAAAATGGCATTTGCAGGAAGAACTGTCTAAGCTCACCGAATTCAAGTTATCGTAGCCCTTTCCACAGCTAAGTTGTCTTTGCCATGGTATCCAACAGCTGTCTGTATCCAGCCAAACACTAGGTCCTTTCTTGAGAGCAGCTGCCTATCTCAAGTCTTTCAAAAAGTAAAGCAGAGCTTAGTGTCTCCTTCTAAAATAGAGGCAGAGGAGGCACTGCAAGTGATGCTGCCCACTCTCTGTGTAATAACCCGGCAGTAGGAGAGACCATGAGCACCATGCTGGCATGAGCCTTCCTCAATGCTGGGGTGATTGAACCTGTTTTTGTGCTGTCCAGCCAAGCAGGTCAAGCCTGGGGAGGAGGACATTTCTGGAGTTGGGATGCTCCTCAAAAACAAACAGGATGATTGAAGCCCAGAAAGAAAAAAATGCCTGTGAGCTCCTAAATTTGTAACCTGCCAGAAAGAGGTGGTTCATCAGAGGAGATATTGCTTAGGTGAAACAGGGAACGATGTGCCTGGATGTCACAGCTGTAGAGTTTGACACTCTCTGAGGAAAAACACTGATGTTGCTAGTTGCTTCCACTAGTTGCTAGTTGCTAGTGAGCACTCACACACCCATTGAAGTATTCAGATTCTAATCTTCTGTTCAGTCTGGAACTCACTTCTTCCTCCACAGCTCCCCAGTGGGGTCTCTATCCACTAAACTGTAAGATATTCTGAGACACTCATCAGAGACAGCCTAAGAAAACGTCTTCTAAACAAAGTGAGAAACATTGTGCTGTTCATTGAATCCATGGCTATTTCTTAGTGAGAAGACTGTATCCAAGAATCTTACATGTGTTAAATGAGTGTAATTATCTCTCTCTCACTCAACTGACATTTAAATCCTTTCTATAGAATGGAGCAGCATTAGCAAGCAGGAAGTGAAAGGGGCCCACACAAGTATCTTTCAGTAACTTTCACCCTGACAATAGAAATTTTAGGTTCCAGTATGATATGAACTTGGTCATGGATCAGGGACACGACCAATTACTCTTTATTCTCTTCTACTTTGATTAACCAGAGTGAGAGATTACCTTCTGGACCTCCTTGTTAGCAAATCTCCACCATACAGCTGTGCAGTGCCAGGAGTTTGAATACTATGTATAAAATCAAAATGGCAAGGGGCCTTCAAGGTGACAAATCAGCAATTATGGACTGGAGGTGCTTTTAGGATTAGCTATCAAATGATCAATTGTTTTTCAGGGCCTTTGTTAGGAATAAGTTTTACAACTCATGTTCATTAATTTTTCCGTGACTGAAGTTTTCAGCACTTTCAAAAGCCCCAATAATAAATTGTTTTGTATCTAGTATTTTGAAAGGTTTGGGGCCACTCTGTTGGAACAAGAATTGGTCTTGTGCATGTAACATATGTATGAATGCAGTGGGAAGCAAAGAACTTTCCTTCCTCCCTTTCCCCTTTTATCAGCATAAAGGTTGTGTAGAGCTGCAGTGGTCCATACTATGAGGATTCAAATTTGAATCAAACTTTCTTTGACTTCACTGGTAGGCATCTTTTAAGGAGTAGTAACCTCTGGTAAATATCTTTTTTGGCTTAAGTATGCTCAGGACAAGTTTTTCAAGATTCTCTGTTTGGTAATACCAGCTGCATTTGCAGAATTCGGGCTTTTGACAAAGTATGCTGAATCAAAGGGCCTGTGAAATATTTCTCAGATAAGTACACGGCAGTAGGATAGAAAAGGAAAGAGATTTTCCAGGATTTTGGCAGATTTTAATGGGCCTTCCACTCATCTGTCAGATGATCACATTCTTGTTTTCACTCTGAAATTTTGTTTGGCCTCTTTAAGAAGGTAAAGAATGAACAGAAAACTCAAAAGAAAGTAAGTGGAGGAAATACACCACATAATGGGATCTGTATCTTACTCTGTAAAGATATAGTAATATATTATGTCATTTAGACTGCAGGTCATAGAACTACTCAAGAAATAGAGGATAATGATTAAATGGAAGGGAAAAGACTTTGACTGATTTAAAGGGAGTGTCAACAATACCAAGCGTGAAGATTGAGAACATTGCTGTGAGGATGAGGATCTGAAGAGAAAGGTGTTTAAGTGATATTTAAGATTTTGCTTGTGGACCTGGACTTTTGGGCTATTCATGACTGTTTGCTCATGACTTGTCTCCTTTGACTGCTTTAGCAACAACATTCAACCTCTCCACATTCAATAATTTGAACACCTCAGAATGAATGCATTATTTATTACATGCTCCACTTTGCTGAAAGAGTCCCTAAGTTGCAGTGGGATAAACTTAGAATTCTGAAAAAGACCATTTCTCTCTCCACTGTATGATTGGATTGTGACAGGCACAGCATCTGAATCCAGACAAATTGCTAGGGTCCTAGAAATAACAATCATGCTGCTTTCTGCCCAATAAAAGAAATGTTATATGGCCAAATTAGGCAACCCAGTGACCACCATGAAATCTATTGAAGCTTTTCCTTGGAGTTGACGTGGATACTTAGCCAAAGCTCTTTGGCTGAGCAATTGAGCTTTATCATACTCTTCTTCCAGCTAAAATTATAAATACCCTTATATTTATGCTAGTGCAACACCACCTACTAGGAGGCAAGGGTAAGAAAGCTGGCTCTTTTAAAAATTAATGAGCCTTGGAAGGAAATGAAGCTGAGAGAGTATGAAAGCATATGAATTTCTCCTATACAGAAGAACCAGCATTCATTAAGCTGTAACTCTACACTGTTCAAAGCTCCAGTCCACTTCAGCAGTAGACTAGTATGAGTAAGACTACAGAGTTAAGGGTATATGTTTTTCTGTTGCCTGGAAAAATATATTACTGCATCTGTGGATAACAAGATTAGCAAAGACATTTGCTTTGTCACAGAGACATGTGCCTACCTGTGCATTAGATGTAATAAAATTGGTTTTGCAATAGTCTGAGAAAATAGGAGGTTTATATCCAATGTTAAATTTGGGGCCCTCTGCAATGGTAGCAATTTTAAGCCTAATTCTATTTTTACACTGTCAGATGGTGGGGATTGCATAAGTGAGTATGTTAAAAATGGAAGTCTGAAGGTTTTGGTACTAGTTAATATTAGAACTTGGAAGAGGTGAAAATGAATGTTCAAATAATTCTATTAAAGAAGATACCTTTTAATTGTTCTTTTCTTGGTCTTTTTACCTAAAAGTATTAAAAATGTGACCCTTTATAGCTCTCTTTTTTTGTGCAAGGAAGTGGAAACTATTGGAAACAAATAGATTGGATTATTCAGAGATTTTTTTTCCCAGCTATGACCACATAAATTTGGAGGTTATATATGAAGGGGATGTGTTACTTATTCTTTCTTATCTACCAAGAAATAGTCTCAAAGAACTCATGTTCCAGGTCAGAAAGCTAAAGAAGGACATATTGACCTGGATTCCTCTTGTTCAGTAAATTTCAGACTTTTTCTCATATTCAGTCTTCTACTGAGGGTCATTTCTATGCAAAACATTTCTACCAGTATGTCTGTATCGAATGAAAGTTCACAGTTATTGAACATACTGTATCCGTATTTGTGCAGCTATGATTGTTATTCCTTAATACCATCTTGGAACAAGCTATACAAAGGCAACACAGATCATACAGAAATGATTGTGCCTATGCTAATGAACCATTATACCTTCATCACCAAGTGTAAATAAAGAAATACAGCCTTACAAGTCTGAAAGGAAATTGCTGTCAGATATGATGGATTGTATTTCCCGGCTCTATGGTTGGTAAATTTATATTTAGTCTTCATTTGATTGCTGGTCATTATATTGTGTTTATTGCATCATCAGTCACTAAGGAGTGATCAAATAATTTTCGTGAAGACACATATTCAGCATTAGAAATGAAGACTTTTGAGGAGACATACTTTCTTTCACTTTGAAAAAGCAGCTATGCAAAGGGTGAGTTACCAAAAATGGGGAAGATTAAGTCTGTACCCTTTCCAGATAGCCACTGTTGCCATTTTTAAAGAACATTATTAGATGCAAGTAGAGGTGATCTGATGGAAACCAGTATCTAAACAGTTCTCTTTCTCTCAAGAGTATGCAGGATGTGTAGTCCCAAAATGAGAATAGTGTTCAGGTACTAGTCACAAGAGGGAGCTCAGTGCTTCAGAGCTATAATAGAAATAGATCCAGACTGAGAAGGAAAATTTGAATTGTTTGTAAAAGGATAGAGGGTTGGTAAATCAATAACAATTTTCAGAGCTTGGACTATGTTACTTCAACTTGGATTTATCCTAGAATATTAATCTTTGGCGTTAAAAAAGAAGACTATTTTGCACTCAGCTAACACACAGCTCACTTTCTCTGGCTTTCATCTCTCTAGTTTCATATATTTCTATTTCTTTTTCAAAAGTAAGATTGAAATGGAATGGAACCTGACAGTTTATAGCAGCATTTTGAGGCCAAACAAAACTCCCAAACCAGTAATATTCTATTTACTCTGTTAATCTTAGGAGTGGACTAGACACAAACTTATTATCATGGTTAAAAACATTCAGAACTATAAGTTTGAAATATCATAATATTTGAAATTATAAGATAAATAAAATGAAGACAAATGGAAATGGAGTCTTTAAAAAAATTCCAGTTGCACACCTCAGATATGCAGGCTTGATAACCACACATTGTAGAGGAACTACAGAACATCACAGCTGGGGGCATGGTGTTGATTTGCACCCAAATGGGCACTTACACCAGCAGCCCAGGAAGCAGCGAGTGGATGAGCTGCCACAGAGCCAACCAGCCTGGTTATTTAAGCAATTAACATACTTGCCTGAAATATTTTAGTTTTAAAAAATGCCATTTTTGAACTGAGGAACCATCGATTGATAAAATTGTGGCCAGGCGATCCTGAAAGTAAGGGTATTAAAGCTAGAAATTGTGACAATTAACATAAAACTGTCAAGAAACCCAAACTTATTTTAATCTTTGGAGGCGAACAATTTTTAAATTGTGTTAATTACCCCTCACATGTTATATCATGGAAAAAAAGTATGAATTATGCATTCCAGAGTTTGTTGTTCCTGATTAAACTAGGCCGATTCTTTAACAATGGCTCATTTCTTATTTGCCTCACCCACTCCTGGTGTTGCCCGGGTGATGTAGTTGTTCAGATGTTATGGGTTTCTTCAAGTGTTTGCTTATCAGTAGTGCAAAGCCTGTGGAAAGGACTGGCTTGCTGAATTGGATTTACAACTGTTGTTCTTCCCCAGAACAGAGGAAAGTAACTGAAATGGTCGTATTCCTCCTTCTTGCTGTAGATTCCCTTATCTTCATGTCTCTTAACTTACACTATCTTTGACAGTCTCTCCCTTTTTCATGCTCTACATTTTCTGTCTTGTTCCCCACTCCTTCTAGCAAAACCTACATTATCCTCATCTTTTCTTGGCCATCTTCTTTGAAAACGTCTGGTGATGCGGATAATTAAAAAAAGTAGAGTCTGTACATATCTCACCAGAAAAAGATTTGACATGGTTGCAAAATAGGCACTGAAGAAAATAACCTCTGCTACACCCCTTCTAGGAAGTTCTGGATCCTGTGGCAGTTATAGTGCTTAAATCAAGTTTAGGTCTAAAAGGTACACTTTCAGACTATAGTCATGGACTTCGTGACAAAAGTACTTGTTAAAATTCCATACTCTCTGTTATGCAGTTGTGCAACATAAATCAGCCTAATGATCCCTTCTGGCCTTACAAAGATTTGCTCTTTTAATTTAAAAGGGCCACTGTGTCCCTTTGGTGAGCACCAAATCAAGTTCTAGGGTGTTACTAAGGTAATTCATTAGGAAAAAAACCTAAACATTAAATATAGTAGCATATTTCTTAAAATATACATTTCAAATCAATCACTTTATGAATTAAGTTTCTTTTTAAATTTTAAAAAGTTGTTTTCTAAAGAGAAAGCACTACAGTTTTGGATAGCATAATTTTGTGCTTGCAAATAGTTGAATCCTTGAATTAAGAAAAAAACCCAACCTCAGTTTTGAATACTATCAATGATTCTATGATAGACTTGCACAAAGTGTGATTCAGAATTTATATTTCCATGTATAAATAATGAATATATAATATATAAAGAAAAAAAGACTTGATTAAAATTTTCCACTTTTACTGTCTTTGTCAGAAGACAGAATGATAAGTAACGTGCTTTTTTTTTTAAATCTCAAGTATCTTTTATCCATTAAAAGTTTTCTTCAAAAGTTTTTGGCCAGACTATGTGAATGTCTGGCTTTAGAATTATTTTCCCCCTTGTTTCCTAAAAAACCAAGGTGTACGTTATTACATCATCTGAATAGCCTTCCATTTCTGATTGTTGTCAGCCCCCCTAAAACTGTAAAAAATTGTTGGCCACTTTTTGATACAATTCCTATGAGTTTAATCAGCAGTTACCGACTGACTGAAAAGCACTTGCTTCAATAACCAGACAACCAACACATACGTGATTCAGCCATAACAGATGATGCCCCTTCCTCTCCAGCAGGTCAGAAAGTGGAGGATTTGCAAGACAAATAAGGATATTCCAGTGTGTGGAACAGAAGACACAAAGCTACAGGAAACCAGGCTTCACTAGTTGCTCTTTTCAGTAGCAAAGACAATTCACAAAACAGAAGAGACACCTTCTCATATGGCCATTAATTAAATTCAAAAGAGGGTGAGTATCTTACCCTGAGAGCAAAATTGGGGAAATTGTGCTTTTAATCATCTAGTTGCTCTTGTGATCAAGGCAACAAAGCAAGCTATAAATTGGCCCAGGACAATTTGAGATAATTCCAGTACCCCTTGCAGGCAATGCCTTGGCAGCCAGGATCTGATGGCTGTGAGAGTCCTCAGCCACGCTTTTCACCCAGAGACATCTCATCCCCAGAGGCTTCTGGCTGTATCCCATTGCTCTTCTCTGAAGAAACCTGAGGAGGCACAGATGGTCCAACTCTACAGCTGTAAAGGCACTAAGAACATCAAAGTCAAGACTTCATTTCCCTCCAGCACAGCAGGTTTTAAAACAACAACAACAAAAACCTCCTAAACTGTCTATAGCTCAGGAAGCAATCCCAGCACAAATTGGCAAGAACTCAGATAACTTCAAATTGGAAAATGCGCAATTAATTTGCTAAATGCAAGGTGGCATGTCTGAGAGGATGGTCTGTATTTGAAATAAAGGACAGCTGATTAAAAATTGTGCTCTCTGCTAAGAAGGAAATAGTCATCCCTAATCTATGATTTAGAGCATGATTTTATTGTACTCTCATTCAAGTATGCAGTGCCTGATTGAAAAGGAAGCAAATCTAATTAATTAATATTGGCCTCTCATTATCGTGCATCTGCTCTGCACATCCTGAATGACAATCCTAAACATCAGAAGAAGACAGAACTCTTTATAATCACGGATCTTATAAACAACAAAATAAAAAAATAAAATAAAAAAAAAAAATTCGCACGACTCCCCGAACCATATCCTATTGCTAAGAATAATCCAACGGCATTTCAGCCGCCCCTCCGAACAGACAGCCCTTACATCGCTCTCTGGGTTTGGCCAAGCCGGGGCCCTGGCGCGGGGCCAAAGGAAGCAGGTTTCAGCGGCGCGAGCCCTCCGCTGAGAACACCCTACCGCCGCTCCCCCCGGCCGGGGCACCGCGCATTCATTCCATGTGTAGTGCTCCTGTGTCTCACAACTGCTATGGCTGATATTTTCTTTATGACTTCAGCTTATTTGAAGATTTGGCTGCAAGATGTATTTTCACACAGTGCTCAATACAAAGTCTAAAACTCGAGCTCAGAGACGCAGTCTACCAAACTGAAAGGAGCTAACTTGATCTCTAGATATAAATAACTGTGGAAAGACAGGGGGTTCTACTCCTATGCAGTTTCGATGAGTTCTGGCATGTGTGATGACACCAAAAAATGTTATACCAAAAGTACGTGCAACCTTAGCTGTCAGTTGGGCGAAATCCCTTCACAGATACCCAAAAGAAACATAGTGAAGTCAGAAAAGTAACATTAAGTCACTATTAGCAGACAACAACCACAAATACTCACCACCACCTTTGTACTCTATACCATAGACTGGCATTCCAACCTCTTTAACTCTTCTAACTGCAATTTCCCTCTAGAAAGCTACCAATGACCAGTACATGGGTTTTCATGGATCTTTGTGTCTGAAGGACTAATTTGGAGTTTGGGGAGGGGAGGGGAGTGGTAGAGAGGAGAGATAAGGGGAGGGGAGGAAAAGAAAAAAATATTGGATGTGTAAGCAGAGACAAGCACATGAACTGCAGGTAGAGTGTCACAGAATCACAGAATCACAGAATTTTCTGCATTGGAAGGGACTCACAAGAATCTTTGAGTCCAGCTCCTGGCCCTGCACAGGACCATCCCCATGTGCCTGAGGGTATTGTCCAAAAACTTCTTTAACTTAGACAGGCTTCATGCTGTAGCCACTCCCTTGTGGAGCTCATCCCAGTGCTCAACAATCCTCTGGGTAAAGAACACTGTTTCTAATACCCAATCTAAAACCCTGAACCTTCCCTGGCACAACTTCAGGCCATTCCCTCTGGTCCTGTCACTGGTAACAAGAGAGGAGAGATCAGTGTCTGTCCCTCGCCTCCCCTTCACAAGGAAGATTTCTATGGTCTTTTTAAAGTTGTGGATTGGTAGATGGAAGAAGGGATATCTGCTAGCTGGACATGGATGTCCTTTTCTTTTCTCTTTGGGTTTCCAGATTGTGTTTTGTATTGTGGTCTAATGGTAATATTCCAGTATTTGTAAAAATAAAATAAAAGTCAGCCTGCTGACAAATATGTTGTTTTAGATGATGTTTATCTTCTCAATTGTTGATGAAAACCCTTTCCAATTTGTGCATAGACTTCCATTAGGAATTCTTTTTTTTTCATAAATACAAAACACTTGTTTCAACAGATTTTCTCTCAGTGTTTCAAAAGGCTGAATAACATTAAATGAATGAAAATAGAGATGTTGTCTGTTGTGGAACAAAATCTCTAAGCCATTAGGAGACTGCTGTGGCTGAATTCTTCTCTGTCCATGTTATTAAGATTCAGGGGTTAAAAAGAAAAACTATATTTGTATTTCTCCACAGAAAAATATGCCAGTGATCTGACTTCAATCAATGAACTCTTAAGATGCAGCACAGGTGCTAGAGATGGCTAAAAAGAGACAGTTGGAGACATGTATTGATTATTTTTATTATACGCTTCGCACTGACACTGGACTGATTAATCCAAAACACCTAATTCTTTCCAGCAGCTGGAAAAGAGGTTGACTTTTATCTCATCCTTAGCATTCCCATCAAGTGACGAAAATTTTTGCCTGCAAACTCAAATTGAAAAAAAATTCAGACAGAATCTGTATTTTTCGTGCACTAAAACTTTAAAAAACTGTCCAACTGGATATTTTCAGGTCTGCTGTTAATATATGGAGTGAGTTCCATGGATGATACTATGATTTGCCAAAGTACTTAAGCATACGTTTGATTTTAAACTCCGAGTAATCCCATTCGCAACAGAATTTAAGCAGGCACGCCAAACTAAGGATGGAGTTGGAGACTGATAGCAGCTCTCCCACAGCCCTCAATCACCACCTCTAGGAGTTTTCCTATTTGGATATAGGCGGCCCAGCTATTTTGCAGGAATTTAGGTTTGGTGAGCATTTACCTGGAAGCCAGGATAAAAATGCATGAAAAATTTAACCAAATTATATGATGGAGAAACAGCAAAAATCTGTTATTATGGAAAATAGGCAGGAAAAAAAATAAGGCATTTGTGAGCTTTAGGATTTATTTATGGCTTCAGTTGCTTCAAGACCATCATGAATACAAAGAAGTCTGCAATTAATATTTCCTATGATATTTCACCGTGCAGTTATGATAATAATTTTGTATTTGACCAAGTGTGTAGGAACTTCTAACTGCATTCAAAATGAGCAGTCTGGAGACAAAATAGTTATCTGAACATACAATGGTATCAGTGAAAAATTCTGCTGGACTCTTGTTTCACATGTAGAGCAGAAAGAATGTCTAAATATAGTCACCACGGAGGCTGAATGCCTCATTTCTCTAACGCAGTCATTCTTCTGGCATTAGAGCCAAGTTAAAAATTATTAATATCTCTATTACCATGAAAATCTAGACATTGTTTGAATGTATTTTTGCATTTTTATAGTTGACCTCTGAAAGCATTCAAACATGGGGTTCCATCTTTAGTTTGTATGGATACAATATTGCAATATTGGAAAGCAGCAATACAATAACAAAAGATATAATATCAGCCTCAGTCTTGTAAGTTATTTTATATGTAAAATGAAGGGACACTTAAAATAACCTTGAGCATGGCTTTAAGGGTCCAATTTACTCAGAAATTCTATTGTCTAGTTACATAAGAGAACAACTGGTTTTGTTATGATGTCTTAAATTCTGGAACTTTTAAATTCTCTAATCATAATCATGGGTGAAGCTGTTCCGAAGATTTCCGTGTCACTTGTCACTAAGTGTTTTCCCCTTGCCTTCACAAGGGTGGAAAAAACCTAATCAGTCTGGATTCATCATGCTAAAGGCTATTTGCTGAAAATTCAGCACATGTGGTCAGCGTAGGTTGGTGAGTGCCAGATTTTGTTAGCAAATTCTATCTACTAATTTTACCACTGAAGTTGAACCTGCCAGAGACCACTTTCCTTGATGGCACTCCTGACAGAGTCTTTGTCAAATCTGGAATGGGCAAACAAGGTTAAAGAAAAGAAGAACTGACTTAAACAACTGTGTAAAACTCAAAGTGTGTTTCCAATGAATCAGTACTTTGGTTTTAAAAAAAGCTGACATAACCTTTCTTGTCTGGTTTTTGTTCTGTAGTCACTTTTAAAATTCCTGACTCAAGCCAGGGAAGTAAGTAGAAACAGAAAATGCTACAGACCTACCTTTCTTGTGGATTTTTTTACCAAAAAAAAAAAAGAAAAAAACAAACCATATATATACACACACATACATACATATGTATAAATACACAAAAATCTCTCAAGAATATCTGGTTTTGAAACTAACACCAAGTTTTTCAAATCCAAGTTTAAGCCAATTTAAACCCAACTTCCCACCTGCCAAAAAATCCTAAAAATAGTTATTGGTAGTGGTAGTTTATGTCAGAAATCTGACGTGACTCCAGACTGGATTTATACATGGATACAAGTTTCCTGAATGATTTAAGAGATAGAAATATCATCATATTGTGCTATTATGAGAAACTTAATTTCACATAAATAGTCTGAAAAATATTTAGATTTTATATTTATATCATCCTGATATAGCTGGATTAGAAGGCTGCAACTTTTCTTTCTGAGTCACAGAAACAACAGCAGGTAATGCTTTTATCAGTTTTGTTTTGGCACATGGTAAAGAGATAATGGAAGTTCTAACTGTAATAGATAGCTTTGAATCCAGATATGATTTATTTTAAATTAAATATGAGAGCAAACACAGGCTAGACTGTCTCTGTTTCAAAAAAAACCAGGCCTGGAGAACCTTATGAATATTATGCCCCAAGATTTAGCAAAAACAGAGTTAGGTGTGAGTTCTTAGTGGTGAGAACAAGATTTAGACTGAACAAAAAATGGATGTGACAGAAAGAGAATAGTGCTTTGTGTCATCCAGAAAGAGTGACATTGGCATTATGGCCAATAAATTAAGGTAAACTAGGTAAATTAAGAAATATATGTAGCAATTAAGATTAATGCAGACAAAATACAGGCAAATGTATTCAGCAGAGGTTCAGATAGTCTCCATCTCATGTTGTTGAAATTAACCTATGCTCTTGCAAGACCTTGTAGGTAGGACTAATGACAAGTTGGACGTGTTAATTCATCAAGAGGTGCAGCAGCTCAGTAAACTTAAAGCACAGACACGTCACAGAATCTTAGATTTGTAGAATTGTTTGGGTTGGAGAAGACCTCTAAGGTCAAGTCCAACCATTAACCCAACACTGCAAAGTCCACCACAAAACCATGTCCCCAAGTGCCACATCTATGCATCTTTTAGACACCTCCAGGGATGGTGACTCCACTATTTTGCTGGTCAGTCTCTTCTGGTGCTTGATAAGTCTTTCTGTGAAGAAATTTTTCCTAACATCCAATCTAAACCTCCTCTGCCACAATATGAGGCCACTTCCTCTCATCTTGTCACTTGTTCCAGGGGGAAGACTGCCTCTCACCTGGCTACAGTCTCCTTTCAGGTAGCTGTAGAGAGTGATAAGGTCCCCTCTGAGTGTCCTCTTCTCCAGGCTAAACAACCTCATCGCCCTCAGCCATCGCCCTCAGCCATATGCCTTGTGCTTCAGACCCTTCACCAGCTTCAGTGCCCTTCTCTGGATGTGCTCCAGCACATCAATGTCCTTCCTGAGTTCAGGGACCCAGAACTGGACACAGATATTAAACAGAATTGGCCCCCATACTGAGCTCTTGGCAACATTACTTGTGCCCAGCCACCAACTGGATGTTATTCCATTCCTTCTCAACTGTCTTTAAGCCGCTGCACTGCAAGGAATGATGAATCCATTTTAAACGCCCCAGATTTAGGACAGATTACCCAGGAGCAAATGACTCCATAGACTTCTGATGAGGATAGTTGAACTGTCTGAAGTTCTGACCTTTTGCTTTGACTTTGTGTTTTGGTCAATAATATCTTAATGAATACTGAACACACATGGTATAGAGAATCTAAAATCTTTTTCTTTTCTGAAAGCACTGTGCTCATCACTAAATAAGAGAATCAGCTTTCTTTTTGCTTATTTTCCCAATGGCCCCATTTTGCTCTGCAGAGTGGAAAACTTTCAGCTTAAGGCTCTGTGGTGGTGAAGGTATTTTCCAAGGAGGTGGGAGCTGTGGGACTTTTTTCTGAAAATGACTGAAAAGGTCTTACACATCTGGTGCTCTGACTGCTAAACAAGTGTGCGGAAGTCTGAGCACAACTTGTTCCTCTACCCATGTGCTTAAAAAGAAACTTTCCAGATGCATAATGAAGAGAATCTCATTATTACCTCCACGTCTGTGAGATTTCAAGCTGTAAATCCCAGGTGCACGTAGGTTTTTATCTCAATTGTAAAAAGACCCTTCTATGAACATGAGAGAGACAAGACTTCAAACATGCTTCATTCCTAAGTAGTGCTATTACTTGGCTTGAGGCTTCCTGTCTCCTTCTTAAAGGTATAGGCATCTCTCAAATCTAGAGTTTAACACAGATGAGAACCCAACTCAGAATTATGAATGACATTCTCACTGAACTTCAGGTTCTGTTAAGCTTAGATGGGTATTGTCTATATCCTTCTGGAAAGTGTTTTGTGAAGACCAAAACAAAGTAAACTTTCCATCATTATATGCCTGTCACTCCACTTTGTCTGTGAGCAAGCTGCCTTTCTACCTTTTGCACGTCTTTTAGAGAGTTGAGAATGAAAATAACCTGTTAGATCTTGCTGCGCCTTAGTCCTCTTAGACTGCTCTTTTTCAGAAAGCAATTACACTTTCTCTGGAGGTAGGATAGCAAGAAGTCCAGTCTGTGTGATCCCTTTCTCAGTTCTTTTGAAATTGTCAGAAATATTCCTGGCTTTTAGAGGACATTAAGGATTTGATCCCTTAAAATTAAGCACTCTTAAGTGGTTCTGTGAGGTAAAGCCCAAACCAATAGGCAATTTTAAACATAAGGATTTTGTCCCAGAGTTATAAACTTAACTGAAAAAAGTATTATGACATTCTTGTGAGAAAAAAATACAGGGGGAAATGAATCCCATTTATATGTTTGGTGAAAAGCTGATTTGGAGTTTATATAGTGAAAAAATGCACTTTTTCTGCTTTTTTTTTTCCTTTGCTATTATACTACCACTCATATTTTTGCCTCGTGCTTTAATGACCTTCTTTCAAAAAATCTTATGAATGGAAAAACACAGCCTGAGTATTTTTTTTGACATCTTACGGTGCATCTAGCAGGTGTGTGCTTGACACTTTAAAAAATTAAGGATGTGGAGCTCCTCTAATTATATGTCTGAAAGAGCAGCTAATCTCCACACAGATCCCACATGAAAGTACAGATTTTTATGTGTAAAGGAACAGGTTGGTTACTGTAACTTTTTTTTCCTTTTTATTCCATTGAATTCTGTGGATTCTACCAGATTTACAGAGATGTCAAGTTGAAATAACGCAGTGTTAAATCCAGCACATTAAAAACCATAAGTATTTCTAGTGCAGTGTTCATCCAAATATCTCTAAAGTTACATTCTCCTACTCCTTGCCAGACACTTTGTTTTTGTCTGCCTTTAATTTGGAAGCTTTTGGGGAAAGAAAATATCACTATTTCTTTTTGTAAGTTTACATAAACTGCACTCTTTGCTGAAAGATAAATGATGAATAAAGTCTAGTCATGCTGTTTGAACAAGTTTGAGGAGCCTTGCAAGAAGAGAGCTGACAATACAGACTTAATAGTTCGATCAAAGCGTATTCCCAACAATAGAATCAGGTTGATTCCCAGCAGTCATCTGCCACTGAAGGCTTTGTGATTTTGCATTATCAGTTGGAAATTTATTGAATGGCATCCCCTGAGCTTTAATCTTTTTCCTAATTGACTGTGATGTATTTTTCAGGAAAGTTGACAGCTTTGGAAGGGTTTGAGTTGCTCTGTTAACATATCTGTTTTCTCATCTAGTGGCATAGACTGACGGGAAAGCCAGGGATAGTGGGCTTTTGTGTAACTCCCAGACAGATTTAATTATTAGTAATTACATAGCAAAACAAACAAAAAGAATTTCATGCAGTGCTTTTTGTCTTACTGCTGCCCTAAAACAAAATGCATACATAAGCTTCTGAGAGAAAAGGAGAGGCTGAGAAGGAATCAGTGCTAACTCCACTCAGTAAAAATTGATTCTCTGGGGGGTCCCATGGAGCAAAGCATCTGATCTGTGGTGGACATCTACATTTGAACTAGTCATCTGAGACCTCTTTAACAGTAGGAAGGGAAAAAGAATGATTAATCTCACTCTAACGCAGACAGTTAAATTATTTGAAATTAATTATTCTTTAGGAGTATGTGCTTTACTCTTTGTCTATGAAAGCAACATAGTGGCATTAGCTCAAGTAAAGGCATCTGCACTGGTGACATGTACAGCTAGGTTAGGTGCATCATTCCTTGATGGTTTTGTGTCTAATGGTAAATAATCAATGCCAAGGAATGATCCTGGCTACTGGAATTCAGTAATCTATAATATTGTTATTTAAACAGCCCATGGTGTGATTTTGGTCTATTCCACTTAGAAATACGCCAAACAATTTCTTGGCATAGTTTGGGAGCACACACAGCCATTCCTAGCAGGCAGTGTGAATGTAGACACTCTGTCTGTAACGGTAAAAGACTTTAAAAATACAAATGCAAAAACCTCTTCAAGTGATATTTAATTTTCTACTATAGGTGTATCTGGAACATCTAAAATTGAGAGTAATGGTAGGGGACAGTAAGCCTTCATAATGCAATATGTCACATGTTTTCATCAATTTGTTGACTACAGCATCTTAGTTTATCTGGTAGTGGCAAATCTGTGGACAAATGAAATCAGGATGAGAAGTCTTGGAGGATTTCCACAGTATATAGTGTGAATCACAGTGAAACATCTCCCTGAATAATGTTGATACATTGGAAAAACATTATATGGCCTGTTGTATCTGTGAATGCATCAATTGCTCCAGTAGAGCTTGTACATGAGGGTCCGGATAATAAGCAAAATTATAAGAACAACCAACATATTTTTTTGGTGCAGTCAACTTGCTGTACTTTATCTGCCTCCTTTTCTTGTCTAAGTAATAATATAGAAAATTCATGAGTCCCATGGGATATATTTTAATTAAACAGCCACCATAACATCCATCCTCTACTACGAAAAGTTGTTTGACTGCATAGACTTTAATTACAGCTTATCATTCCCATTATAGCAAAACAGTATTTTAGACTTGGTGTAAGTTTTTGTTGATATAACCAAGACTTTCACATGTAATATGGAATTATCTGCTCAGAAGCTAAATACATGTATATACTTCGCATAGTCACCAGTACAGAGTAATCACACAGGTTCGCTCTCTATTCTAGATTTTTATATTTGTGCTATTATCAACAATGTGAATAACATACTGAATGTCTTTTGAAAGACAGAATGTCTAATAGTTGATTTGAATTCTGGAGTAAATTATTCCAAGAAAATGACATCTGCAAAGCATATACTTTAACATGAAACATATCAAGTGAATAATTTCTTTAAATATATTAAATTCCTTATATGGAATAGATACTATGCCCTCTGATTCAAATGAAAAATTACAAAGTCAATGAGAAATGAGAATAGGCTGTTTGCAATTTTCTGAGATATGAGAAACTGCTGAGCCAATTGGTAATTTCAATTCACATGGTTATTTCCCTATTAATGCTACTGTAAAATAAAGAATAAAGAGGCTTTGCTTTGCCTGTTGCTTAATTAACCATAACAAAACTTTCTAAAGTGTGGTACCTCAGCAATTGAAGGTACCATGGTTATAGGCAGTGGCCTGGCAACAATAATATGAAAAGATCCTGACACTTGCCAAGACCTCCTCGGCAAGGCTGGGGTTTCTCCAAGTCATATGAACCATTTCCTGCAGATGTATTGGGCTTTTTCATTCAAACAATTTTCAGAAGTTATTTATTTATCATATTCTGGATATGTTCTTTTAAAAACACTGTCTTGAGGTTGTTTCTGGAAAAACTCAGATAATTGCATCTGGGTTCCATGTAGTAAGAATTTTAATTCAGTACTTCATATTTTAGTTAATTCCTACAGTTACACTGCACAGCATAAACCATATTCCACTGATCTTCCACAAGCACTTAAGATGAAGAACAAGTTTGCCATAATATCCTTCATGCACTTGATGATGGACAATGGTTTGGATTACCCAAGGGAAAGAGTCGGATGCAGCAGAACCTGCTGAGAGCAGGTGGACAGAGAGCAAGTGGGATATGGTGGACTGGGAAGGAAGAGGGGCCATGGCCTTTACTTTCTTACTGACTGGCTGGAGCATCCCAGCTGGAGCTGACGGGGAAGGGGCTCAATGCTGATGAAAGCCTGCAGCAAGTTAGTAGCATTTGGGAGCAAAAAGGAAACAGGAAGAAAATCATGCCACAGCATCCCAGAAATGCTCTACCTCCCACAACTTTTCTTGGGTAAGTGCCACTGAAGATGCCATTCTTTGCTTTGGAGAGGAGCTGAGTTAAACCCTGGCTCTTGCTGAGTGCCTGCCAGGCTCAGGCAGGCAGGAGCTGCAGGGAGACTGGGCCAAAGGCATGCATATGTGCCCATGGTTTTCATGGAGGCTCTTTTGTGGGGAGAGTTCTGAAACTGTGGCCCTTTGCATAGCATAGATCTATTAAATTTGTGTGTATTTATACGCAAATAACTTCCCTGCTTGGACTTCTGAGGTCCTCTACCTTGGCTGTAAACATGTCCTTTGACAGTCATGCTATCCTAAACACACAAAGGAACACTAAGCATAATAAAAACTTGGCCCAGAAATGCTCCCTATTTTCTTAGATTAAACGCCTTTTTCTGGCTGCATCTATTTTAGAGTCTGAACAACTTTATGGTTGACTCCTATAAGGTTAATGGAAACTTTTGGAGAACACCTAATTTGTGCAGCAACGAAAAAGAGCAGAAACCTTCTCGAGGAAGAGATGCAGTTACTGTGGCATGCACAGTGACACCTCTACAGGCATTTGTATAAAAATTACAGATTCTCTTAAGAAAGAGAAAGGATAGAAAATGTTGGTGAGAAAAATTGCAAATCCAGCTACAAAAAAACAGTGTGAGACCTCTCCAGGCAATCACTGGCCACATGTCATTGTTCTCAGAACCTCCTAGGCATACTTTCCAAGTAGTCTAGATTTTTCTAGCTTTTGTTCTTCATCTGGTTAGGACTCTTTGCTCACTTACTGAAGTCTAAAATGTGCTATAAGATAAAAGACATGTCCAAGAAGCCTACCCATCTGCCTTATCAAACAGCAGTCTTGTCCACAACTTCCATAGCAGCCATCTAAATGCAGTTCATTCTCAGTTGGCAAGTTCCACTGGCATTGTGGGACAATAGAAATGGGGATGGGAGACATTTTCCTTAGCTCTCTTTTACTGTTAATGGCCTTTGGGGATACTGCCACTCATAAAAACTGCCCTTTGGCTAGAATTATTCACAGCAGATCCCAATACAAAAACTCTTGTAGTGTAAATAGAAGTCAGTTTGCATCCAGAAGTAGGATAGCCAGCATCAGTCTTGATACACCCTCATTCTCCATCCCCAGACCCATCTGCTGTACTTTACGCCTGCACTGGCCTCGCAGGTGGTGTGGTTTGTGAGTCTGTGGGAAGAGCCCCTTGGGAAGCGGGGTGTGCTCACTCATGGCCAAATAAGTGTTATGCTGAAGGGAAGATGGAGACATAGGGAGAGTCTGGGAGAGAGTAATGTTTGTGAAGAAAACCCTTGTGAAGTTACGCCTTCATTGTTGCAAAACTATAGTTCTTTGTTCCTTTGGAAAGGCGGGTGCAAATTAGGTACCAAATGGAAACCAAAACTAGCAGTATCTGGCTCTCATCTTGCAGTTCTTTTGGATAATTTTGAGTAAGCAAGTATACAATTAAGGCAATGGATAATCAGGCTCTGCAGGTAGGCCGGTATGTATCTTCCGCTTTAGAAGCCAAGAGAAAAAATTGTGTGATGTGGTTGCTTTGAAGGTGTTTTATTTTGCTTTTTAGCTGGTTCTGAAAAATAGGAGTAGTGCCAAGTCTTCTAAAATTGAGAGGGAAGAAATACATCTTATTTTGGGATATTTTCCTTGGTGATGAGGAGAGAAAGAAAAGATTTCAGAGATGAAAAAAAGAATGAGAGGACACAAAACTATATCAACCTTTCAGTCAGTTTTTTTCTTTTTTAATAAAAAGGAAAAATTATTTAACTTTCTTTGTGTAATACACTCAATGTGTGCTTTCTGCTGTGTATCTAAGAAGAAAATTAACTTACAGGTTTCTTTTTGGTACTTAAGCATTGGAGATAATAAATTAATTTTAATTTTTAAATATCATTTTGCCATTCTTAAGTCCAAAATTTTATTCTACTCTCCATTCTAAAGCTACCCCCACTTACTTTAAAAAAATTCTCAAATAAAAAAATTCCATTCTAAATTGTAATTCTAAAATTATAATTTTCAGAAGGGCTTCACTGGGTAAGTGCTAGCTCTTTTCTCTGTTCTTCTTTTCCTTCTTTGAGAACTCAATCTCCTCTTTTTTTCTGGTTTTTATTTTTTAATCCTTTTTACAAGAGTCACATCTAAACTTTTTTTGTTATTGTCTTGCAGCAATGTTACCATTGCAGCCACAATACCAGAGGCTGTTGAATTTGATTTTCTTGATTATTTCTACTGTCCTTCTGGGTATATGGCATGTGAATGTTTTAATATTACATTTCTTTCTAATCATATTACATCTCGTCCTATCCCCCAAAACATGAGTAACGCTAGTTTGCCAGGTAAATCAAATCAGCATCAGTGAGTCTGGGTGATTTTTTCTCTTAACATTTCCCAGCAGACACAGGCTTTTGATAAGAACTGCAGCATGGGCTGATTTTACCTTCAAAGGAAGTGTGTGGGTAAAACCAGGGAGCATGTAACTAAGGCTTTATTTCCAAAAGACAGAAGCAGGAAATGGAGAATCAGGATCCCACCTCCAGGCAAAGAATGCCTCTTGGCCAAGGAATTACAGATGCTCTTGGCAGGATGGGTCCTTCTCTGCATTTGCCACCTAGGCCAGACCCCAGGCTGATACACCCTGTTTTGTTGGTCTCGAGTTCCTTACCAAGTTTGGCGGTGTGTCTGCCAGCAATTAACAAAAGCTTTGGCCTAAAGCTTGAGTATGAGTACCATAAGCATCTACGACAGTAAATATTTCACTAATATCAATGTCTCCTGTTCAATTTAAGTCCCATATATTTTATTTCATGTCTTAAAATAACAACTTCATGTCATCTACTCCAACTTTCAACCTCAATATAATAAAGACTCAAAATAATAAAGTCTCAAAATAATTGGCAGACTTCAGAAAATATATGCCAATTTCTGCAGTCCTTTGCATCCATTCAGTGAAATCTCATAACGAATTCAATTGGATTTTCCTTGAGAAAGGAACAAGTAGGAGTTGAGTCTGTCAGAGCCAACATTGCTGCAGTCAAAACTAAAAGTGAGTCACCTTTGAGGAAAGGGCAAGGGCTGCATGCAAAGCGGCAGGGACAAAACTGGGAGGAAGGAGCTTGACAGTCATGTCTCAGATGTGGCAAACAGCTGAGGGCTCATTATGGAGAATGGGAAGCCTGCGTTAAGCAAAGGGGCATTTCTGTCTACAAGATGCCACCTGGGAATGTCCCTAGCCAAAAGTGGTCAGCAATCTCTTGGAAATCTGTCCTCACAACAGGCTGCCATCTCCTGACCACATCATGTGTGAAATGACTGTTCCTCACTTGGTACAAATGTGTTCCTATAGTATGTTAGACTTAGCAAAAATTCTCTAAATCCCAAGGAGATGGGAACTGAGGCAATTCTATGAAGTTCCGCATGTTGTAAAAATAGTACTGCTTAAAAGCATTTAGTATTATTAGACTGGATTTCTCAAAAGAAGAAATATGTTCTGAATGTAAGATCACTTTATGCTTTTAGCCTCCTAAATCCATCTTCTTGTTACAAATTTCCTGACTTTTTTTCAACCTCTGTTTCTACAACAGAGCTGAACAGTCTGTTGTGGATATTTCTGTTAATGTTATTACATATATTTTCTGGTCCAGGCAATCAGTACCTATCCAATTGTATATCTTTAGCCAGCTCACTAAAAATGGAGCTAAAAAGGATGTAAAAAATGGTATTTCTGTGTGTAGGAGGATGTGAGTGAGAACGTAGCTCTTTCCCTCAGCTCTGGTGATTTACATGGAGTAACATCATAAACCTGTCTCAGTGTGGGAGGCTCCATGAACATAGCATGAATCTGTCAAATTCCAGTCCCTCTGGTATACTTGGTGCCCGTTCAAAATCTTCTAGAGACTGAAAAAAAGAATTCTAAAAATAATATCTCCCAGATATATAAAATAGACACCACAAAATGCAGTGATAAGCATTTCATAAGGATATTAGTGGGTATTTGATTTCTTCATTGGTAGTGTTTCACTTCCTACAGGTTTGTCCTTGATTATAAACCTGTCTGCTTTATCTACAATGGGCTCTGCATCAATATTGTCACCTGCAGACTGCTGACTCCTCATAGAACTGTCTCCACCGGAAAGAAACAATAAAACTTTTTTGGTAAATAAAACTTTTATCTATGCACTTGGTCAAATACAATTTGCCGAGACTTTGAAAATCTACATCTGTTCTGTATACAATTTGTATTGCCATTTGTTCCACAGATGTGTAACAAGACAAATACCTGTCCAGGCTTACATGTGATTCAGAAATGCATATGTTAATCATGCTGGTGGAAGGAGGTGAAGGAAAAGACAATAAATCAGCTTACAAATGGTTTCACTTGGAAAGGTCTAACAGAACAGGGTTATTTTTATCCTAGGATGCTTTTAATTTGAATCAAAAATGCTTTACCACATGTTCTGCCAGCAGTTCAAAAGAATTGGTAACAAACATTTAATCTTTTTTATTCTGGGATTGGCACTAAGCCCTCATCAAAAAGCGTATGCAGTCAAACAGCTTATCTCCACTGAGCTGTTTTCCTTAATGTGTTCCTAATTATAATCTTATATATTGCTCACTGTGGCCGATTGAACAATATGGCAATAATTTCTTTACAGACCTCGCTGTTCTTTGAACTGCAAGTACAGAGGGCTAGGACGGAACCAGATCAATGGGATTTGAGTGCAGAGGAATCCAGCCAGATGCAATCTCTGGAGAATGCATTTCCAGCTGTTCTCCAGAAAGGGACCGGAGCAGACAGCTGGTAACTGTGCAGCCCCTTTCATACAGCCCCACGGATCTGTGCTGCAAGGTGTAGTCCTTCTTATCTTTATTGCATTCTGCGCCTCTGGGGAGGGATTCCCACAAATTCCACACAAAAGGTGTTTTTTCAACAACAGGCATTGAAGTAACAGCCTGCCCACCCCCTCCTCTTATTTCATTAGACTATTAAAAAGTTTGTGAAGGACTATTTGAATCAAACTTGGACAAATGTTTCCATAAGCTGAAAGCTGTAAAATGATGCTGAGAGGAAGTAAAAGTATTTGTGCTATAGTGTTAGCTGTGTTTGTTTGTAGAGGGTTTTAGAATATATAAAATCTGAAAAGGTCTGCCTTTTATTCTTAAAGTGCCTGCAGCCTTAGGAATTGCAAGCCTTTCCACCTCCTTTTCCCTGTGTGAACACCTGGTTCATGAAGAACACGTATTGCCGTAATGTGATAGATACCAAGTAAATGAAAATGGTTATAGCTGAAATTATGTTTATACCAAAACAACTGTTTGTATTTGCCAGCTTCCACTTAGCTCTGATGCAGTGATAGTTAACAAGGAGAAAAAAGCAGTTGACTAAGGATTTGGTATTCCTGTGCTTTTGGTAAAGTTTCCCCTTACAGATCATATCCCTTCCTTCCTGACTGACGTATGCACTTCTTTTACTGGGATTTGTTCCCCTTGCCCACAGTCCCCTCACATACAGAGCACCCAAACAAAACAGAGTACAGTGCTTAATCTTTATAACAAGGCAGATCAGAGAGGCAAACTCCTCAGAGTATCACTGCATAATTTACAGGACAAACTGGGTATTCTGGGGCTATATATTTGTTTTAATGGGAAAGAGGGCATTGTAAAAAGTTGTTCTAGAGACCCTTCAATTCCTCCAGAGGGTGCATGGGCAGGTACTGCATCCCAAGCCTAGAAATCAGGAAATGGTATATTTCATATATGTATGTTACTGATGTTACAGGGACTGAAAGGCAGATAAACTCATTTTTACCACTCCCAAAGGATCGAGATACAAAGGTTATTTTTTATCCACTCACACACAGTGAACACTGTTCTGAATTTCTGACTTGAAGGTTTCATAAAACCCATTTGCTCTGTACCTGGGTCTGACTGCCTTTGCCAAACAATGTTGAGAACTCAAGGTGTGGAATAAGAACACTTGAAAAACAACGTTGCACATACGAATAATCAATCAAATAATTAAAATTACTGAGAGTGTTCAGCTGGTCTGTGAGGCAGTCAAGGCTCACTGAGGCTTTCCAAGTAATAAATATCATTTCTTTCAGAAGATAACACTACTCTTGGTTTTTTACTTTCATGTCTTGTGCCTCAACTTCTGGGATTATTGCCTGCCAGATATCTTTGTTTTTCCCCTTCAGACAGGTGGGAAACATGTCATTGTTTTCATGTGGCTCTCTTACGGTGCTAACTTCCTAAGATTGCCAGATATTGTACTGCTCACTACTCCTGTTCGTGTTCATTTCCCCCCCAGTAACAGCACTATTTTCATAAAGTGTGGCCAGACACTAAACCACGTTTTGTGATACAGGATATGTGTTTTTTGCCATAATTGCCTTTTATATACTGTCAAGTCACCAGTGACCTTCTTTCAGTTTCAAATAGAGATTACACACTTTCAAATAAAGAGATGGATAAACAATTTTTTTTGATGAATGTTGATCCCGTAATTTCTATTGAGTCCTCTAGAAAGGGTGCTGGTGACTGTCAGATTGTTCTGCAAGTCAGCCATTTTCAACTGAAAGAATATTCCCTTTGGGGTGGATATTTCTGGGCCACTTTCTAGCCTTGAGAACAACTTTATGGGCAGTTTAAGCTACCAGAACCCTCGCATGAACAAAAGCATGAAACTTTTTACACCATTTATCAAGGCCAAAGATTTGAGCAGATGAATTAATTGTTCTTTGTTAGAATCTATGATGAATAAAACACCAGTTGCCAGTTTCAGCTGTGCTGTTCCATGAAGACCCAGTCAATAGCCCATTTGTGGCTTCTTCTAAGAATTTAATGTTGCTCCTCGTGTCATTATATTTCAGGATCAGAGCTTCTTTGCTTCAGTTTCTCATGTCTGTTGAATAACTTTGCACTGTAACATTCCCAGGTAGTCAGTTTAGGCTGTTAGGCTAAGAGTATATACAGGAATCATATTTTCAAATAATTTTGTATCAATTTCACATCTATTAAAACATACCTGCTATTAAAAGCCTCAACTCTGATGTGACCTGCCACTTACTGTCTTACGCACACATATTATTGTCTTCATATAGAAGTTACATTTCTGCTTGTTCAGATTTATCTCAGCTGATCCATGTTTTCCAAAGCTTCTGGTTATGCAATACGACTTTTTCTTCTCATAGTTAAACATCATCTTTATAGTCTTTTGTATCCTCCCTACCAACAAAAATGTTATATTTTGCAGTCAAACCCCTCAGGGGCTGGAAAGAACCCAAATGGTAGTCTGCAGAAACAATATTTCTCAAAGGGACTGTTGAGTGTGAACAAATACCTTCTGTTTTTCTTAGGGCACGCTGTTGAAAGCTATTTGGCATTATCCATGTTCCCCAATATGTCTCCTCTCATAGGCAGAGAAAAGTTGTCACATTATATATCTATATAATTCTTCAGAACTTAAAATAGGCAGAGATTTGTCTCTTCTTTAATCTAAAGGGCTAGCAAATAAATACACTCTAGTAGATCTTTTTTGTTACATGATTCCCAGAGCAATAAACATCATAGTCTGTTTTAGGGTAAGAGGATCTTTCCTTTGCATATGAGTGGCTGTTTTTTGGCTCATTCAACAATTTTCTTATTCTTACTCCCTTTTCTTAAAACAGTTTGAAGCCTCTCACTAAAGTGTCAGACAATGTCTTTGGGAAATTTCATTCTTAAGTTAAAACTTTTGCTGCCTGTCAAACACCAACTGCTTTGCTAATAATGATTTTTAGATTCATCATATGGATCATGTTTTTTTAATCCACTCCCTTTCCCCCATGTTCCTGTGACCTGTTTTCTATCAGGGAGTTGCCAGCTAATATTGCAAGCTTTTTAGTCTGAGATCGGTCACAAATTGCTATGTTGGTTTTTCCCTCCTCCTGCATCATCTCTTACATGAGATACATTTCTGTGAATCTTAGGTTCCTAATTACCTTAGCTGACTGAAAACCATTCAGAACCATCTGTTGTAAAAATAGGTTGTTTTCTGAATTTCATTGTCTTAACTGTCACTTGTACCTCAAAGACACAGAATGAGTGGTCTGTTTCAACTTGATCCAGCTACATCCCAATTTTCCAGAGAGCTACAGGTTTGACACAGGTTCTGACTGCTGCACTATTCACATGGTGCATTCTGATAATTTCTTATTTCTTTAACGTGTGATAACCATATGATAATCAGTGAGCAGATTTACAAAGGATGTAACATTTAACTCAAGTCCAAGTCAAACATGAAAGTTTCCATTTACAGCTTACAGGAATTTTAGTTTGCTGATTTTATATGTAGGTAGTTAAGTCACGCTTAGATACAAATCCTGTTGTTCCATGCTGCTATTAAAAAAATGCACAACATGTGAGCAACAATTGCAGTGAATGCACAAGTCAGGACATCAGTATTTCCTTTCCTACTAGAGACAGACTAATTTTCCATTAAAGTCTCACTAAGTTTTAAAAAGCATAATGAGCATGGCTAGCAAAGATGAGAACTTACAACTTCCTTCACAGATGACTGTCGTAATCACAGAGCAACACGATAGCAAGATGTCCCCTTATTTTCTCCTTGACCTATAAACATTGAATTCTTCTTTGAACAGTGACATAGCTTCATGAGGAAGAATGTGTTGTGGTCTTATCCTGGCTTGACATGGCCTTTACTGCAGTGGCTGAGACCATAATCTGAGAAACAAAGAGCAGGAAGTTTTGAATCCACTCAGGTAGAATTTTTTATTCCTGTTTTCTCATTTTCCAGACAAATGCTTTAACTGTTGGTGACTGCATGCTCTTTCTGCTGTTTTCATATTTTTTAGGTGAGTTCATGTTGTACTGTGGACTCGGTCTTTCTTCTCCCACATTTCCTAGTGAGGTGGTTTGAAAGCAAAAAGATCATTTATTGAAATTAGATTCAGTTTAGGATTGGGCTGGATTCATCCCACTGAACCTAAGAATTTAACTGTGGAGGCCACTTTGCCCTGAAATCCATCTATATTTAATAAATCTCCCAGTGGAGAGAGAGTAGGGTGACAAGGCTCCTTTTTTAGGTATGTCTCTGTTAAGTGGTTGAAAGTAGGTAGATTAATCCAGGCCCGAGGTGTGTCCTCTTAGATCTTTAAGACACTAGCTCAATACTGAACTTAAGCACTTGCTTAAATACATTTCTATTTGGAAAAGCACATCAGCACACACTCGCAGTTAAACACCTAAAACTTAGGCATAGAATCCTGCTTTAAATCATCTTTTTCATGACTCCTGATTGTGGCATATTTTTTAAACGAGAAATGGCTCCTGCACTTCTATTTTTCTGAAGCAGCTTAAAACCTCCCTCTGGTAATAAAATATTTCCTGCTAAGCTAAACCTTATTAACTTTCTCAGATCTCGATGTTGTCTTTCCATCCTGTCTTTCTGGTTTGGAAAATTCCTGAAGTTTACAATTCCATTCACTTTAGTTTGGAAAGCTGACACTATATATTGTATTCAAATTAATGGTTATAATTGAAGAGATAATCTGGCTGTACTTGAAAAAATGAACTCTAACAGTGATTATAGTAATTGCAGCAATGTGAAAATCTCTTTCACTTTCTGTTTTTGTAGATTGGGAAAACCAGCATATGAATAGAAGCATATTAAATATTTAGTCTTGTTTGATCTTTCAGTGGAACTACTCAGCCATCTTATTAGTTAGCACCAAGTAAAATCCATGTTCTTTGGCTAATGAAAGTCTAGCAGTCACGTTTGGGATTCTCTGAAACAACTGATCTAATTTTTCTAAGCATAAGATAAGTATAAGATATAATAACTGCCGAGATTACAATATGTCTTTAAAATGTAACCTGAGCTAGGATATTTTATATATATACATATATATATGCACATATACATATATATACCCTATTCCCTAAATACAGGGAACAATTACGCACCAATTTAGCCAGAAGAAAAACCCCCCTTCAGACACTGGAAAAGGAGACCCTTGTTTCCTAGGGTCCCTTTCATTGCCTTCCCCTGTGCTAAAAACCCATCTTTTCTCCTCCTCGTGTTTCCTCACTCCACAGCAATCTTTCTTCCACCCTGTATTAGCATCTCTGTAAAGGCCTTCTCCAGATCCTTTTTCCAAGTCAGCTTAGGCATTTTGTTTGTATAAAGAGCCCAGAGTATTTCCCTAAGGAGAGAAATATGTAAGTGAATGTCTGCTTTAGGGGTATGATCACTACTTGGATTATGGTAGAAACCAAACATAGTTAGATACCTATCTGATAGACAACCATTGAGCCTGAAATAATTTTACATAGGAGGACAAATACCTTTTAATCTCTACTATGTCTAGAGATGGTGTCCACTGAAGTCATCACGTTCATCTTGATGAAAATGTAACTAAGTAAGATCAAAATGAAGCAATTGAGGCAGAGGGGTTTAAAACTGGCGCCAAAACAAATCTATGGGACCAGATTTTTTGCACATAGATTGTTTCAGTCTAAACAGACTGAAAAGTTTTCCCCCTAATAAGAGAGAAGCCATTAAATAAGCAATTTTAATAGTTCAGTCACCCTCAATTTATTTGGTGTCCCTTTGAGATTATCGAGTGAAACAAAAATAGTACCTTTCTATATCTTTCATTCTGTAGTAATTAATGAATACAGAACATACTTTCACACTTTCCAGACTTTTGCTTCTTGTTGCTTAGCCTCATTTCCTTATTTTTAATGATAAATAAATTAACATTAATTTTCAGTGTTCACAGCACACCATATACATCAGCTAAAAAATAAAAAGAAAAATGGTTAGTAATTTTTTTTTAATAGAATGCAACATGTGCTGCCCCTTCTGTGAACTCAACACTCATTCAGGAAATTGATTTGTCAAGATGTAAAAAAAAATGGATCATTTCATCACATTTTTGGAAAATATGGGTCCAATCTTATAAGATGCAGAGAAGGCTCAGCTCCCTTAAAGCATTTCAATGGAAGCACTTAGCACCTCACAGTAACAGGCTGATTTTACATGTCATTTTAATGATCCCTTTAATAGTTAATTCTGAAACCAGCAACACTGAGCATTGCAGTGCCTGATGCCCTTTGTTAGGCCTGGCTCTGAGCCAGCTTTATGCTTTGCAGCTTATTTGTACCCAACAATCTCACCATAAAAAGCATTTGTTTTCCCAGGATGCAGGTGTTGATATAGCTGCATTGTAGGTAAGATTCTTGGATCAGGTTATAAATCAGGGCATGGCGCTGACTGGGGAACAGAGTTCAGGCCTCGGGGCGGATCTGAACAGTCACTCCCCTCCTCCTCTGCAGTGATTCTGTGCAGCCCAGGAGTGGTCCAAGAAAAGCAGCTTGTACAGGCACTACAACGTCTGGAAAACCTTACTAATACTGATTTTCAAGCAAGAGAGGTAGATACATCAGGCACGGCTTTCAACACTTTACACAAGTTTTATACCAGTGCAACTGAACTTTACTGAAACTTAGCTGGCATAAAACTGGTACTACACAACTGACAATGTGGCTCACTGCTGCTGCTACTCTTTTTTTGGCCATATGAGAAACAACAATTAACTTTGCCACATTTTAGAATATGATCAGTCACAACAGAATTGTTCACGGACTCCTGATCCATCTGGTACTGCAGCCTCAAAGACACAGGGTGTAGAACCCATTATTATTCTCCAATATTAATAATTAACATGTAGGGAGAAAATCCCTTGTTATCTGATCATATCTTTGATTTGTATTTATTTTGCACCTTAAGCTTCAACCTTCCTCCCTGTTGATATCTCTCCAGTATTAAGACAAAAACCTTTATATTTTTTATCTTCATCATCTTAATCCTCATCTGTTTGCACATCTTTCTCGTGTGACACCTGTACACCAGCCACATGCTGGCATCCTACCCACTAATTCCTTCAGTCATTCATCAATTGATTATTTTTCTGGAATTAGTTTAAGTTAGAAAATGTCTGCAAGCCAACAATTACATATATTATCTTCAGCAAAGTGTGGGGAAAGACCAAATATACTGACTGTGGCATTGGAAGAACAAACCCCACCTGATCCATTTTTCCTGCCATTGTTCAAGTTGGATGATAGCTCTTGTCTTGGAATGGTGAGGAAAATAATGGATCTTCTGGTACTCCTAGCAAATCCTGAAGTCAGTAACTGGCAGCTGCTCTATTCTCCAGCTGCAGGTCTTGATGAGCTGCCTGCAGCCCTCTGGGTACCTGGTACTCACACATCTACAAGAAGGTGAAGAAAACTCCACTTCCAGAAAGCCTGAGATACTGAAAACAATTTTTTGAACTTGCTTACTGGCTGTTTTTCATCAAAAGTGTATATATTTGAAAACAGCATATATTTGAAAACTGCGAACCTCTTCTATGTACCTAGAGCAAAGTACCACAATGAGGAAGGGAAAAATAAGTTAATAACTCCAGGAAAATCCCTTGATTTTCATTCTGGTTTAACATAAGCTGGCCAGCTCTTGTCCTTCCAAGGGAAATTATCGGAGTAAAATCTGAGTAAGATCCTCAGAACTTGGTCCACAGTAACTCAGAATTCCCTAAAAGTTATTAGCCAAACATTTCTGGGAAAAGTAGCTGGCAGAAACAGAGTATGTTCTGTGGAATAGTTGTACAATTTTGAGATCAAAGATTGTTAGGAATTTCTAAGGATGGGTTTTCTGTGCTTCTGTAGTGAATTCTAAATTCAGAACTTTGGGGTGATAAATTCATAAATTGCCTGTTACCCAGATGAACATGTAAAAGATGTCAAATTGATCCTTAAAAGTATTAAATTTTTTGTTGTATTTTTTCTTTATTCATAGTTCTCTGCAACAGACAATCTATCCAGTAAGACAATATCAAAAAATTAAAAGGCACACTGGGAGTGGAAATCCTGGACACAGGATGCAAAAATGGAACTACATGAATATTTCAGAGGCATCTACAGCTCGTACATACAGAATACGTCTGCTACTATTTTATGAGGAATATGCAGCAAGAGATGACAGGTAATGTTTTATTTCAGAGTAGGTAGTGGTTGGTGTAGGGCATTCAGGACATGGGATGGTGATGGCTGTGGTGCGAGTTACACTGTTAGAACAAGGCTGTGGTGTGGCATTTGGCCAGTGGCTGAAGTGAAAACTGAAAAGCGACAACTGTATCCTGCCAAAATCTGGTATTGTCCCACAGGCTTTTCATTTTATTCCAAAGGTCATAATGTACTGTACAGCCAAATCTGCTTCAAGAAACTCCCACTCTAGGAAAAACACTTCTTGACAAAATAAGTGCTATGCTGAATTTTTTATATTTTAAAACGAATTTTCTTTGTACAAAAATAGGGTTATAAGGTAATGTCTGTGTGCAAGAAGGTAAAATCTTGTGAAAAATGTGTCACAGTAAATGGATAAATCTTGTAGCTCAGCAATTTGTGTCAATGTTTTACACAGGAGGAAATCCTCTGTGACATGTATCAGATAGTGGAATAATTTCCTATAAGGGTGCTTAGTGCATGAGGGCTTTACTCTTTGCGGTGCCATACAATGGAGCACATTTGCAGCACAGCACCAGTTTAACACCGGACATTGAAGGCTGAGCCCTGCTTTTAGTTATTGCATCAGCAGGAGTTAAAGAAGCCTTGTTCTAAAAGTAAAGGCCAGAGAGGCAGGGTTGAGAATTAGCAAATACTGAAGAGTGAGGCTTTTTGCATAAGTTGGACCAGATTCCCTTTCCATTGCTGTTTTTACATACTGAGTTACCCTTCTTATTTAGAGAAACACTCCTCACAAACCGCTGGTTTTGAGAATCAGATCTATTTTTCCATCTAGGTTCTTTCACTTCATTACCTAAGTGGCTCCATCATCCTAAGTACCTAATACCTCTCATTATCTTAGTGAGTCATTTAGGGGCTGGCTATTTTGTATCATTAATTCATCATGAATAAATATTAGAGCTAAAATCTACATTTGCTCTGGAAGGTGGAAAGCTTTTTTAATTTCTGAGGTCTGGGTTACTTAACAGCATTTGAAACCACTGGAAAGGTTTTATAAAGAACCCTGAGAGTGACACTAACAGCAGCTTCCCAATGAGATATAATATTTTGCCTAATAATAAACAATATCATTTATTGTTAAACCAAGAGGTGCTTCTGAGCAGTAGACAAATTTAGCTCTGATGTGGGTTTCCTTCTACATTGAACTTTCCAGCTCTGTAAGAAAACTTTGTCCTCAAAGGTGAGGACGAATTCAGTCATGTTTCATCCTAGAAAAGTCCTTACATGCCAGAAGAACAGACAGATTGGAGATATCGAAGCAAGGTGAAATGTGTTTCTTTTTCAATGCCCAGACTGCTTTTTCAGCCACACAAAATGGTCTCACTTTCCCTCACTGTAATTCTGATGGCTACCACCTAATGCTATGCTATGATGAGGGAGCTCTCATTGTCAAAATTTCTTTTGTAGGATCCCAAGGGCACCTTTTACCTTCTCCAAGACTATGGTACCTATTCCTACACTGCCTTAGGGCTCTTCTGATCATAATTTTAACTTCTGCAATTTTTAATTGCTTACAGTCCATACTTACACACATTTCTGAGTGGGCTTTCTGCAAGACAACCTAGATGGGCACTTCTGCCTGTTCTACCTTGAAGGATGACCCAAGCCCAAGGATGTGTCCTGCATGGGCAGGGCATAACCACAACCAGAGTTGTTTAACAAATCCATTCACCCTGTACTTGGTGACGTCTTATAGGGATGTCTGATGGTCAGGGTCAGGCAAGTAAGTTGTATAAATGTCTTACTAATAGGGGCTTATGTTAAATATTTCAAGAAGTGGTGGGAAATGTAGGCAAAGTGCATTTGCAATGGCTCATGCTTTGAACTAGCCCTCACTTACACTTTTATTCTTTGCAAATATGATGTATCCCACAATTTTTTTCTGAAATTCAATCTCCTTTCAGTCTGAACTAGGACTGAAACCACTGGAAATGCTGCTTTAATTTAGAGAATTTGGGTGAGCAAAAGGTCAATTGCAGTTGTTTAGAAATAGCTATCTAGATTGAACAGAAATTTGGAAGACAGGGAGATCCATGGGTTTGCATCTTGTCTTGCTATATGTCTTGCCACTTTCTCAGAACAGTAACTAAAAGGAAAAAAATTCTTTCCCATTGGCTGCGAGAAACACTGCAGAGCTCAGACAGTGTGGTACTGTATAGGAGCACAAGGCATGCTGCATTCCAGCCTGAGCTCTCCTGATTCCCTTCTGACTGTGTAAATACCAGTCTTTCAGACGGGTCTGGTGCCTACTCTGTTCTTCTTCCTACCAAATCTAAGCCCCCTCTCTTGATCAGGAAGCAGCAGAGAATTTCAGAAAGAAATTTTTAAAAATTATCTACCTTATTCCTCTAGCAGGCTACCTTTCAGGAAAGCTTCTCGTCCGAATGTTGCCATGCCCTGTCTTCCCCTTCTCTTCCCCCAGAAGATTGTTGCTCTTTTTTCCTATACGAAGACCACTTCTTATAACTGTGTTTCTATTTTTACTTTCGTGAACTTGTTGTGTTTCTTCTTTTTTTTTCAGCCATTATTTCTATTTCTGTTACTCTAAATCTTTTGGGCATTATTTCCTGCAAAATTCTGACCATCAAAATATCTGTTTCTTTGGATCTTCTGATGCTCCACTCACAATACCTCTCGCAATCAGCCTCAACAAAATTCAATAAAGCATTGTCTTAAAAATACTAAGTTCACTGAAGTTTTCTAATGATCAATGGGTGATTAAGGGTCAAACACTGCAGGTTGTCTAATATCTTTTCCTCCCCTCAGTGCTTCCACCCATGAAAAAGCTGTGAAGGGAACTCCACAGTATCTGGTCTTGCATGCCAGCTGGCCTCTCCCTACATGTCTTCTGTCTCACTCAGCAGCACATGTAGAACACGGGTCTCTGTGTCTGTCATCTGGGAAGGAGGAAGGCAGGAAAAGAAAAGAGATACTGGGAAATTCAGCGATGTTACCAATATGCAACACCTCAGGTGGGTCATGGTGTGAAACTGATGGAAGAGAGGAAGATGCATATCCCAGCCATTGCTGCTCAAGAGATAACTGGCTTGCTGTGCCTAAAAGGACTTAAGACATTCCTTGCCTGCTGTTCAGGACTTCTCTTAGTCATTCCGTTAGCACTGACATTTTATAACTTTGATTTCAATTTTGATACATGTGTCCCACATTGTGATGACTCTCACCTGATTTCTAGCCATGCTGTGTAGAAGGGCCAGGATTTATTTTACCTGTCCTACTTAATCATCTTTGCAGGAGGGCTAAATACTCATAGGTACAGAAAGAACCTGGACTTGAGGACTGAAGAAAAATAGCTGGTGAAAACTTAGTTTAAAATCATAGGCACAGTTTTCCCTTTCAAGTTTTATTAATGTGATGGTTTTCAAATCTGTAACCCTACATCTGTGCAAGTCAATGGAGAGTTTGGGAGTTTGGCAATGTATTTTTGGTTATGTATGGAATAAAGATGCAAAAAATAAGTGCAGTGATATCTGTCCATATTATTTACTAAAAACATATTTTACATCAGTGTGGTGAGGGGGTTTCTTTTGTATAAGGGGTAAAATTGCTGTTGCACATTTCCAGGAAAATCCCTCAGTTTTATTTCTTAGCCAGAATCCTTTTGAATGGTTCCTTTAAACCAAATAATTTTTTTTCATACAGATGCAAAGATTTGAAAGCAATAAACACAAACATGGACTCAGCATTTTGAGAGTGCATGAAATACTCCTTCTGTCACCTGATTTCCCCAGAGTATACATATGTGGTTACCTACTCTTTTGCTGGAAATCTCTAGGGAGTTAGGAAGCTGGCTATCTTATGATCAGGAGCATGAGCCAAAGTATTCCTCCCGGTAAATGACATCTGAAGTGTTTACTGGAAAATTACCTCCTCTTAAGTACTGCAGAGGACCACAGCCCTGCAGTACCCATGTTAAAGAAAGCAATTCATATATCAAGCAGGCGGTAATCCCAAAGAGGATGTGATATGCGAAAGGGGTCTGGGAAGACGGGATGTTTTTTTCTGCACACTGTGCCTAACAATGCCGAAATGTTTTTTTCCCTGTCCGTTTGCTTTAACAATGTGCCATTCTGTACCTCATAAGCACTTAATTTATTCCAACTCTTTGGCCTGACCTGTAATCCCCCCTCTCCTTACCCATCTGACCCATCTGTGTTTCATTTCCCACTCATCAGCATCCAAAGAGCCAGGCCCAGGCCCTGTTTGGAGCCATTAGACAGAGATTGGCACTGTTCCCTCTTCCTGCACCACATCCTCCACTGAAAAAAATGACCATCAGATCAGAGAACAGAGCCTGCTTTGTCCCCGGCAACCAAGATCTGGAAGCACTTTCAATCATTTGCACTCTATACCCACTCAAATGCATTAATGTGATCAACATTGGGCCTGTTGTGGGCATTTTTTCCAGCAAATAGCTTGCTAACATTCCAGGCATGTACTTCCCTGAAAACAAGACCGAGACAGGGCCCTGAATATTCAATTGGAAAATCACCAAGAGCAAGAGCTTAGCTTGGCACGGCTGGTGTTGATTCTTAATAAGTGACTTCCTAAAGCTGAGGCATGGGGCTTACAGCTTCAATGACTTGTTTGAAAAATATTTTGTAGGTGCCTCATACCACTTTATTTCCTGTGGTATGCGTCATATTGTGAGCTATTCTGAGCCAGGCTGTTTAAGCACACTAACATTTTTTTCCAAGATTGCGGTGTTTAACTAAAAATGTGCTTATACAAGATGAGCTCATAGCTATTAGTGCTGATGTAGTTTTAACTACTTGGATACCAATAGCCCAAGGCCTAAAACCTGCTGAAAAGGGGGGAAAACCTAAGCAAAAACCATCCTTCACAGTCATTGAAGGCTTTTTGACAAGACAATTGGAAAAATATTTTAAAAGTTGGATTTTGTTCTTATAGGACATTTGCTGTGCAAAATGCTTTTCAATATCGTTATAAAAACTGGCTATTAAAAGACCTACTGATGTGAAGAGCTGAAGAGATTTCAGAAACCCACTGAAAAATAATTTCTTCAATGTTTTTGTGTGTGCTACAAATACCACTTCCAGCAAAAGCTGTTTATGTTCTAACTTATGTACTTCTCCAGTGCAGCTGGGTGGACTAGGTACATCCTAATGTTTTATTCATTGGAATATGTCTTTCATTGACATGGCTGCCATGACAAGGCAAGTTTGACTGTGCTGAAGGGGGTCAGCAAAGATTTTTGTCAAGGCAGGCCATTGTGGAGGAGGGTGTCTGGCTGTCACAGCGTTATTGTTCAGTGATGTACTCTTGTACGAGTCACATTCTTCAAGCTGAGAGAGGATGGCAGCACTTTGCATGAAACACTTGAAAAGTCAAGGGGTAGGATTTTTGGAGCTTACCTTGGTGCCTAAAGAGGACTATGAACAATGGGACGTACTTTAAGGATGCCTTGTTTCAAGGCACACTTTAGAGGAATGACACTTGGCTAGATTATATCAGGACATGTCAGGTATAAAGGTATAAAGAAAGAAAAATAAAATGAAGGGGATGAATATCTATATGAAATTCTAGGACTGTTCATTTCTAAGCCAAAAGCTGCATCCTGGACTTAATCTTCATCTAGATGTTCTGTGCAGAAGAGATAAAATGGAAAGAAACACAGGAAAGAAAATGGAAATAACTTACATTTTCCCAAAATATTATATGTATGGAGCAAGGCAATGATGTGCAAATAACACATACCATGGTCACTTTTTCTAACACAAACAATTTAAGGGTCAGCTGTAGAAGAACTTTTATAAAAGGACATTTGCATGTAAACAATTTATTCTCATCCAGGCTTCTTTTCTGTATTTCAGAGAAAAATAACTGAGACAGGATTTACAACTGAAAATGTCAACAAGAATCTTTTACTATTTGCATTAAAAGATTCATTTAAAAATTATGTTGGTGAGCTTATTTTTGTTGCAAGTACATACATGTGAATTGAAGTTGAACCCTTTACTATTAGAGAATATAATAGTTTCTTCCTGAATTACTGAAAAAAAATGTCCTGTGCAATTCTAGAATCCCAGCTTATCCTTTTCTGTGGATTCCATGGTAATTTATGGCACTTTGTTAAAGTGGCAGTGCTTTTTGACAGGGTTCAAGTACCTATGTTTGTACTTGCACATCTGAGTTTTAACTATGCAGATGCCTCACAGGAGACACAAACCCAGATCCTGACAGAAATTTGGGCAAATCACTGATTATGCTAAATATCCCCCCCCAATTTTTATAAAGAACTTCCCTTTGAAGTGGGTTAAGATCTCAGTGAAGTATAGTATAGTTTCGTTTCCCTGCAAAGCAAATTCCAAAGCTTCAAATCCCTTTTATAATACACTATGTTTATTAGAAATTGTTTTACATTATAGAAAATAACCTTCACAATTTAGCAAAGCAATGGGAATGCATGTAATAGAATGTCATAATAACAAACTCTGTGATCAATCACAGCATTTCAGAGCAAATATAGAAGTGCTAGTGGTGTCTGCTGCAGTGGTGCTGAAGTTTTTCCCCCGTGATGTTTAAGCTGATTTGAGTTTTCCCCTTATTTGGCCCCATAACAGAGCTTTAATGTTTAACATGGACATAAATTCACCGTAGACCTCAAGTGAAGACTATATTTAAAAACTGAATAGAATGCTTGAATTTACTCTCCAGATTTTTCTTCCATGATCAAGTAAAGTTCCATGTAACTTTCCTTCCCAGCGTAGTGCACACAAAATCTCAGGAAACAGCAGGGCTTAATTAGGACCCTATTTTATAGTTTCACCTGAAAAAATACATTTTAAAAATCACATATGTTTGGCTGTGCAGATTTTTTAGCCAATAAATTCTTGTTAATTAATCACATTAACAGCACTCCTTAAAAGTTGAAACAAAATCACAAAACAAACCAAATATCCCATAAATGTAATGTATAAAGAACCATTCACCAATGCATAAACTACGTCTAAAACATTTACAAATATTTATACATTTTCTTCCTTTTTATTTTTCCTTTTTTTCTTGTTCTTTTTCTCTTTTCTCTTTCCTTCCCCCCCTTCTCTCTCTTTTACTTTCCTCTCTTTTTTTACTTCCTGTTCTTCTTTCCATCTCTTTTCCTTTATTACAGGCACAATGCCAAGACAAAAGCTGCTATCAGAGGTAAGAGTTCAGTAGATAAAGCCAAACACTTTTTGGGGGGGGAAATATATGGTATTTGGTTAAATGATGTAACACTTTTCCCCTTCTATCTTGACTTTAAAGGCCTGGTTTAGAATTTTAAACAGAAGTGACTGAAGTCACCCTCCCTCAGACAAAAAGTAAAACGTAAAGAGAAGTCCCATTCAATCATTGTTTTGTCCCAGGACGCCGAAAGCAGTAATCCCTAATGCAAACTGTGGCACTGAATACTGCATTATGATCTATGACTGTCTGATGTAAAGTTGATGAC
Organism: Pachycephala philippinensis; assembly: GCA_013397055.1. Taxonomy (NCBI): domain Eukaryota; kingdom Metazoa; phylum Chordata; class Aves; order Passeriformes; genus Pachycephala; species Pachycephala philippinensis. Next base: position 607,444 of record VWZT01013977.1, read on the forward strand.
ACAAAAGCAGGATTATATTGAGCCTAACTTATAACATAAAAAATAAACAAGCAAACAGTCTGGGTTTCCTGGATTATCACTTATGACACAGCTACTTGTTTAAAAACATCAGTGCAAAACCACAAAAACTTAACATCGTGGCAACTTATGAATGGCAGACTCCTAAATCATGGAATATGTATTTTTTGTCAAAGTGTTTTTGATGAAGTGTGAGTGACAGTAAATACAACATGTCATTCTTTCCCTTAGTAAGAAAATTATTCTTACAGTAAAATGATTCCCACCATGTTTTGTCCTCAGTTAAAAGGCAGTTTCTTCTTTGTATACGGTTTCTTCTTTGTATACAGTTGCAGTTCTTTGAGATAGACTGAAACACTACCAGTCTCTCTTACCATAGGTATTCTTGTGCACTTAAATCCTATTGCATTATTATATACAAGTAAATTCACTTTTATTTTCATTGTTATATTTAGAGGGTTTTTAATGCTTTCCTAATTATGAGCTTCGCATAAAAATGTCTCTGTGCAACTTCTCAATTAAAAAATTCTGAAAATGATCAGCCTAATTACTCTGGAAAACAAGGAAGAGAACTTTTATTTTCGATGCTTACACTATTCTGACTTATCCCCCATTTTTCCTTTTCAATTACTTCTGGATCATTATAGTTTCCTCTTCAGGTTCTCCTCAGTGTTTCCCTGTTCTCTCTTAGCATTACCACTTTTCTGACAGCCTGATTCCAGGAAACCTGCAAGATGTTCACAGCAAGTGGTCCTTCTGTGGTCCTCTGCAACGACACTTTTTTCAGTCTCTGTATATAAGACATGATTCAAGCATCCAAAGTCATTACACAAAGACAATTCCTTTTCCTTTATATTAATTATTAAACATTTATTATTACTGTTTTCATTTATTAGAATTTTTTAACTCACTTGAGTACTTGTTTAAGTGGGACAGGCAAGAAACTATTTTAACTTTTACCAATCAGAATGTGCCTGTTGGAAAACCAAGACAAACCAGAATCATTTGAATTTCACTGACTTTGATGATATTGCTGCCTGTTGTGCTGCCCACAGGCAGAGAGCTTTTCCTAAGAAAATGGGGGTGACTACAAGCAACTGGCCTAGCTGCAGCCTGATAGTGTTTGCGTGGATAAATCTGTCTCTGCTGGTAACAGTGCTTGGGGCACTCAGCAGAATGGTTTGAGTACAGCTATGGATATTTACTGCCTACCCTGGAAACTGGGCCAAATGGAGAGAAATCTGAATCAAGACTGGGTCTGTGGAAGCATCTGTCAACATAATGGCTTCAGTTTGTTTGTATGGTACAAATTAGTTGGTATCTACGACTGATTGTTCAACATTTACATGATTACCAAACTTTCTACTGTCCTTATTTTATCTAACTTCGACTTTCACACACCTGTTAAAAATGGGTCAGGACTCCGGATATGAGACAAAGCTTGAGTATGAAGTGGAACAAAGGTTTGTCTGGTCAAACACAGTAGTCTGGAAATGCTGAACAAGCAGAGATGTAGGAAAGTAAGGTAATCTGTGCTATGAAGGAAGCTACTGGAAATGGTGGAAGCTTCTAAGAGCTAGGGGTGGTTGCACTGATAGAATATATTTCATTTCTTGTTTATTATCAAGGTGTGAGATATGAATTTCATCCTTTGTTACTTCCCCAGTATCAACATTAAATTAGTCTTTCAGCTTTCCTCCTCAGCATCTCTATATCCTTCTGAATAACATACTGAGATAAACTAACTAGCACATCTATACACTGCCCTTTCTCTATGGGTTCTGGGGGGACCTAAAGATCATGCTTTCTCTCACTTCATTTTTATATTTGTTGCAGTTTAATGCCAGCCAGCAGTCAATTACCTCTTGCTCACTCCTCCACCAGCAAGACTGAGGAGAGAATCAGAGGATAAAAGCTAGAGAACCCATGCGTTGAGATAAAGACAGTTTAATTGGGAAAGTGAAAGCTGTGCATAAAAGCAAAGCAAAAGAAGGAATTAATTCACTGCTTCCCATGGGCAGGCAGGTGTTCAGCCATCTCCAGGAGAGCAGGGCATTTGGGAAGACAAATGGCATCACTCCAAAAACCCCCTCTTTTCCTCCTTCTTTCCCCCACTTTATGTACTGAGCATGATGTCATAGGGTCTGGAATATTCCTTGGTCAGTTGGGGTCACCTGTCCCGGCGGTGTCTCCTCCCATGCACCCCCAACTTCCTCACCAGTGCAGCAGCAGGAAAAGCTGAAGAGGCCTTGGCTCTGTGTAAGTCCTGCTCAGAAATAACAAAAACAGCTCTGCATTATCAACCCTGTGTTCATCACAAATCCCAAATACAGCCACTCTATGCCAGCCAAAACCAGCACAACACTGAAGATGTTCAGACCCCTAGGCAGTGTGTAACAGTACATAATCTGAAGATAAATACGTCCTGTGCTCATGTTTCTGAAAAATAGCTGGTTTTTATCATGGTAGACACATCAGCAAGGCTGAACAGGGATATTTTAACACACAGACAGCTTTTCCCTATATGTTCTCAGAAAGAGGGACGGGTTACACATCAGGGACCAGGTCTCCTCCTGTCAGTCCTAACTGGAGGACAGTGAGGCAGAACAAAGGTTTATCTCTCCTGGGAAAGATCAAGCACGGCCACACTGTTCATTCTCAAAATCCCACATTTTCTTCATTTGATGACTTCTAGATGCAGGCACAATACATGGAGTACACCACTCATTCCATACTTGTTGTGGTCCTACACCTCAGCACTTTTACCCCTCCATTGCCATGTGCTGACTGTATTTCGTTTTGAAAAGAATTAGCAGAAGGTGAAAAGTTCTTCTGATTAAAAATTAAGCACACTTACCATTCTTGAAGGATGCAAGCACGGAACTTGCTTTTTTATTCTGATGTTAGACTTTCCATCTCTGTGTTCTCTTTTATGACACCAGCTCTTCAAGTGTTACTCAATTCATTGGAGCAGCCAACTTCCTAGAAAAAGAAAAGTGCTAATTATTTTATCTAAGTGTATGTATGTGATTATTTTAATAATAGTAGTGGATAATTTTTTGGCTAAGAACTAAAGTGAAGACCATTAAAATGGTAGTATATGAAATTATCCTGAATAAATGTCTTATTTTCCGTTACCAAAATATTTTTTTTGCTGTTGTCTTTAAGTTGTGCTATAATCAGAATTGCCTTTGAATTGGTAGCACTAATAGGGCTTTTAAAATATTGAGTGTTGCAGACTGATTGGGTGTGACTCCACCAGGAAATATGATCTTCTGTGGCTTGACTGTACTCCAAATTCTCTTGATTGCTTAAGTTTTTTGCAGAGCTTAGGGAAACTGAATGATGTTGGTGACATGCCACAAGATATCATAATGCAAAGTCAAGTGGAATTATCAAAGATTATGCAAACTTGATTTTTTTTTTAACTGCATTTTCTCAGAAATGAAATGTCATTATATTGGTCCTGGAATAGAAACAACATTATTAACCCAAAATTTAAGATATTCCCCTGGTCTACAGGTCCCAGAGCTTTATTAATAATTATGGTCTTGGAAAAATTTTCCTTAAACAGTAAAGAACATTCTTTCTTGTTCTCTGTTCTCCTTTCTCAGGTGTCTACTTATAACCTGCCCAGTGACAAAGCTACCAGTCAAGAGAATTTGCAGGTGAGAAGCCATATGCAGTTGGCAGCTGTAGAAGATTTTAATTTCTTGTTTTAAAATCATTACTGTGGAAGTACTTAGAAGACTTTCATTATTAAAAAAGAACAGAAACGTGAAATTATCAGGAAAATACTTTTATTTTGAAGGGTAGAAGGATTAAATATATTTAGTTGCTGCTGAAGATAATAGACTCATTTGAAAAAAATTTGCATTAACACAATAACTGCTTTTCAATCCAAAATCAAATAACTGTATTTCTTTGGGTGTGATTTAATGAGTTATCTTAATAAATAGGTTTCAAAATACTTAGTTTTTTTTCTTTTTCCACATGCTCATGTGAGAAAGTTTTCAGCCATTGTGGTATCTGGGACAGAACAGAGATATAAACTGCACATTGGCAGTATTTGGAGACTGAGTGCTTTTGGCAACAGCTTGCTTTCAGATGCATGGTATTATGGGCTCCAGGAAACTACCAAGGGTCATCACATTAAGGAAAGGTAGAATATATCAGAAATCTTTCAGTAATCCTGTTCCATGCACTACCATGTACTGCTCTTCAGCAGTGATGGGCGAAGAGGGAGGGGACTGCCAAGAAATTTCCTCATTAGGGTCCATGAGGACAAGTTGGACAAACACCTGTCAGGAATGACACTTCCAGTTCTGGGATACTGAAATTTACAATAATTTGGGGGAAAAAACCCTCAAAGAGCCCATGGATATGTATAACTAGTGCCTTGAAGTTTAATCATATTAGTGTAGTGAAAAAAGAGCATGGTTCAGACTCATCTTTCATTTTGATGGTTGTAAACTGTGACGTCATAAAAGTCTGCGAGAGGACAAATGTAAGATTCATCAATAAGCTCCAGCATTAATTATTTTTGGGAGAGAGTTTAGTAGTAATATTAATGAAATTGAGTAGCATTAGTAATTAACAGCAACCAGTTATAAGTTTCATAATTAAAAGTGATGAATTCAGTTGAAAAAAGTTCATCTTAAAAGGGCATACCAAACTGGATGTTGCAAACTGTAAAAAAGATAGGCGTTTTCAAATTTTTAGTGCCTATTATGAGTTTAGTAACAGTATTCTGCTGAGGCAGTAAAGTGCCTTTGCCATACAAAGGCAGTTTCAAGGGAAAGCCTAAAGTTTCTTGGGGTCAGGTCTCATTTCTTTAGTAGCAAAAGGCATCCCATTCCTGGATTAATACACAATATTCACTTGGAATTTTAGTTAGCTTACTGAAATAGAATTTAAACATCCCAACTATTCTTGTTACCCAGGTATGTATATGAAATGTCTGGAGAAATTAATAGTCAAGTCTTCCTTAGAGAAAAAAACAGAGAAAATAAAATATGATGTTGCATATTAATCCTTGAGACAAAGTGGGGATATATCTTTGCTAAAGTAACTGCCCAAGTGATCCTTTGCATGCTACGTAGCACAGTGGATGGTTTTATATGACTGTATAATTTAAGTTAAATGAATGAATGGATAAATACTATATGTGGATATATAAATAGAAATTTGAAATAAATTTTTTTCTCCTTCAGCTTTGTAACCAGGTATCTCAAGAAATCAAAAAGAATTTAGTTTATTTGGATGAGACCTCTAAAATTTTGTAACAAAGAAGCTTTTATGAAATCAAGAATTTTGAAACAAACAAAAAGCAGAAAAAATAAATACATAAAGAAAAGTTTCAGTTCTTTATTTTGAACAGTGTTTTTTAAGAGGTTTAACTAGAAGATTATTTTAGGTTGATATATGTGATAATTGTAAAATCCTTATTATATGAGCAATTAAATTACAATTCAAGCTATTACACTATCACTGGTAGAGTAAAGCTGAGATCGGAACATCAGACTGAGAGGTGGTAATTGAGACATCTTTCCATAATTTTCTCCCTTCAAATTTTAATAATATAAAAAACCTCTCCTCTTAATCCTGTTTATCTATTTGGCTTTAAGATAAATCATGATATTGTGATATAGTTGTGATTAGGTGTTTGACATTTCTAATGTCTTCAATATAGCAATTTTCATTAATTCTTCAGCTGATAAAATGTATTCCTGTCTGTGAGCTTAATAAATTTGAGACCTATAAAACAGTTTCAATAAATTTATGGACATATTTTCACTTCCCCTCTAAATAAGCACCTAAAATTATTTCTTGAACAATACCGTCCTAAAAAATTTCCATAGTTGAGCCTTTTTGCTCCAAGAGTTGTGGCAGTTGGACTCTTGTCAAACACCCAAAGACATCGACCAGAACAATGCTCAGGGATGTAATATGTTAAGTAACCCATTCTTCATATACATGAGAGTATGTGAGGACTAAAGGCTTGAGAAAAAGTGGTTTAAACTGTGAAAGAAGATACTATAAAGATCACATTCGAGCTATTTTGAGAAAAAAATATTCTTCTTGAATATTATTCAGGCATTATTTTTTTATAACATGGTCTGCAGCTGTGCAAAAAAACCCAAAAAACCCAAAAAACCAAAAAAAACCCCCAAAACAAAACAAAAAAAACCAACCCAACCCAACCCAAAAAAAAACCACAAACCCCAAACAAAAAACAAACCAACAAAAAAACAACAACAACAAAAACACACACACACACACACAAAAAAACAAACAACAAAACACCACCAAAAAAAACCAAACCAAAACAAAAGAGATCTGCGTATTTTTAGGCTGAGACATGGCCAGATTCTGACAGGTGTAGACTGGCATAGCTTTGTGGAAGATTGGCTCAGAAGGAGTCTCTGGCTTGGGCTATGCATAATTGAACATACAGACATCATGACTATTTGATTTAACCTTGGTTAATGCATCTGAGCCTGCAGTATTGCTTAGGGGAACAAAATAAATGGCTTTGGATATAACCATTAGCTTTTTTCTTTCTGATTACTCCATTATGTTTGAGCTTTGACTGAGCTCATTTTTCTCCGCCCAGAAGCTTCAAACCATGAATTGGGAATGACATTTCACTAAGGAAAAGAGTACAGATAAGTAAAAAACACATGGATATATTAACCTTTCATAACTTTCTTTGATAAAAAGACATTAAAATGCTGGAAGATAATGTGATAATTACACATTATCTGTTCAGAAATATCTAGAATAGATGAAGAAAATACCCTGGTTAGTCATTGCATAGAGGTGACATAGTGGCACAGTATTATACTGACAGAACCAGTACAACTTTTTTATAGCAGAGATGCCAGGCTGAGTTCTGACTTGTGTTTTTGTAAACTTGGGGAAAATATTCTGGGATCTGCTGATAGAGAGAGAAAAAACTCCACATTTTCCAACATAGCAAACACTATGTCTTTTGAAGGATTCAGCTCCTTTTTTTTTTTTTTTCTTAGGAGAGTTAAGAAGGAAATTGAGATATGCCTCAGATTCATTTGACAAAGCATGTTGTCAATCTTTGATTAATAAAATATACATGAGTTTGACAGAACACACATTCTAGACAAGGCTCCTTTTAGTCTTCTATTTTTTGGAAGGAAGCGGAAGACAAAAAGAGAAAGAAATACATTGTTTGGAAAATTTTATTTTTGAGATTGACATATCTAATAGCAGAGTTTTCCTTCATGTCCTTTGCTTTTTCACTTGGAAAAAAAAAATTCTTGTACTTGTGAAATGTAAAATTTATATTCTGAAGAATGTGGACAATTGGCCCTGGACAGGCTCAAGGGGAACAGAATTACAGAAGAATTAAAAGCAGAAGAGAAAAATTAATCTTCTATTTATCATAAATGGAAGCTTATATTTTGTTTGTATTATATATGAACTAACAAATTCCATATTTTTTTTCTGAAAAGTAGAGAGATAATGGGTTAAGCTAGTTGAAATTTTATAGTTGTTTTTGCTGAGAAAGTCGACTCCTTGGTCTAATATTTTGCTGACACCTTTTGTTCCTTCTAATGAATAAGAAATTTGAAGTCTCGGTTTTCAATGCCAAATTTCTTGTTTCCCTCTTTTTACTGATGAAAAGAAAAAAAAAAGAGAAGAAATATCCCCAAATAATTGGTTGCCTTCAATTCTTCTTTGTTACATTCATGTTCACTAGACAGTGGTGTAATCACAAGCACCTTCCCCAGGGAATAGTGTGGACCATATGCTGAGTTTTATTAACACAACGTGGTGATAAAATAAGCAAAAATAATCAACTATTCACATAGCAAATTAAGAATGGGAAGATGCTACCATAGAAAGTAAGTTCTCATTACATCAAACGTGCATCAGGAATAAAGGCAAGTTTATAATTTCTTGAAACAAAATGTGCCTTTCTCCCATCTCCCTGCAATCAACATACACAGACTATAAGTACGTTTTACTCTAAAATTTTCTCTGGAATGGTCTTTGGAACTTTACCAAACTGGACATAAACCAGAGCAATAGTACATGGCAAGAAAATAACAGATGCACTTGACTTAGGTCAACTTGTAGTTCTATCTTTCCCTTTTAATAGAAGATTTGTAATCAAGAAGGAAGATAAATTACTTCCTGCCTTCCATTTTTTTTTCCTTTTCTGGAGTAGCTAGATGAATTTACTCTGAGAATTCAGTAAAAAGAATGTACAGAATGACCAACATTTTTTCTTCTCTGCACACAAAATAATATATTGGAGGTAAAATGCTCCATTTACTGTAGCAGAAGTTTGGAGATTTTTGGCACAGCCAAGAAATTGTGAGGCGAGTTTCTCCTGGAACATTTGCTTTGGCTTTTTGTGATTGATGTTATTAAAGGGCTCTTCAAAATGGGTATTTTGCACCTTAGTTGGGATGATGCCTCATTCTTAAGACTTTTCAAGACTCAAAGGAAGCGGACAAATGGTAGCTACCAATCATGCAGATTGACCTTACAAATATTGACAGTAAGGACCAGGGTGTGAATATGTCTGGGGAAAAGAAAGAGAAAATGGCATAGAGGGGCAGACATCTGGGTGGGACAGGAGAAAAAGGGAAGAGTGGGTCAATTTATTCTTTGCATATTTTGTCCCCATCAATTTATGCTGCAATTTACAGTGTTTTTAAGGCATTAATGTCCTCACTGTTCACCACCAGCAGCCAGAAGATTTTTCTTCCTCAAGAATCTTCTAAGAAATTACAGTGTCATTGAAGACAGCTTCCCCTTCAGTCACTGGGAATTCACTTGATCCACCTGAGGCCTCTTTCAACCTCCTGAAGCTCCCATAAATTATTACTCTCTCAAGCCGATCATAATAATGGAAACCTGCATCTGTAGTTGATAACCAACAACAACGACAGCATCAAAATGGTGGATTTGCTGCACATTTGCATCCACACATGTCCCAGTCTCTCTGCTTTTTCTAAACATTTTTTTTCCATAGACTTTTAAGTCTCCTCTTGAAGTGGGTTCCCTTCTGCAAACTTCTTGTAATTATGGCTCATCTTTCTATGGGTTCTGAAAAGATAGAAGAGACTTTTTGGTGCATAATCCTTTAAGGCTCTGTCCACACTTAACTCATTGAGAGTCCTGCCTGAAGGGTCTGGCCCCTCTACTGCCTTAAGTGGAACTTGGAAATTCCTGTTTATAAGCCCTAAACACAACCAAATGAGAATTATACTTGACTCAGACATTGAATGCAATTGTTTTGGAATTTTTTTTGCAATTACTCTGTATTTTTTTGCAACTGCTCTGGATTTCTTTTCTACTATCACAGCAGACATCCTGTCAAAGTAAAATTTTTTCAAACTAGATCTGTACCATATGGGTGAAGGATAGGGGTGGTGTGCAAAATCCTGCACTTTGCATGCCAGGACCCAGCCCTAATTTCCTGGTTTCATTGGCTGAGTTGTGGGTACTGGAACTTAGTACTGAGTGTTCTTTAATTAAATGCCTCATTCACATATTCCTGACATCTAATGACCTGTGGGGAAGAACGAGGTCTATTATTTGAAACCACTGTCAATGGTTCTGCCACTAGGCTTAGACTGCCAGTTATTGCTTTCTAAGAGTAGGTATCCAAAAATAAAATCAGTTTAAAAAGTTTTGGAAGGTAAATATGGCTTCATACTTAAGGGCAATAGTCAACCTCTAGCTATGGGATATTAAAATAAAACTTTCCCAGGACAAAGAATATCTTGTAACAGGGTATTCTGAGGTTTTTTGCTTCTACCACTGAAGCAACAGGTACCAAACATTGTTGATGATGGAGAGCCTGTATGCCTGTCTGCTCCTCCAGTGTGAGACAGTTTTATCTCTGGGAAGGAAAAATTGTATAGGCACTTATGGCTACAAATGATTTAATCTTTATCTAGAATTGAATATTCCAGACCTTGTTGGGATTCACAATGCTTTTTGGTGGTTGGCATGGATTGATTTAGCTTCTGTCAGCCAATAAACAGGTATCATTATGACCCAGATGGTAAAGACAAATTATTACTCAGTCTGCAATGGCAAATAGCACCAATCTTTATATTAAATTCTTCATAGAAATATCATTGGATAGATCAGTACTTACGGTCCTGTATCATTCTGTGTAAATATTTTCAGTGAGCTGTTGAAAGAAGTTTCTATTTAGTATAGAGAATTCAGCTAGTGTGCTGTACAACTGGTTGAGTGTTTCTTGCAAGGGCTTTGGATTTGCACGAGAAGGATCTGATGTTTATTGATTGGGAAGGTTGAGCTGAATAAAAAAGCATGAATTTGTCTGTACCTGAAATGTTGTAACATCTATTTGTTTCAAGAGTTTGGAGCCCAAGAAAATTCCTGGTTCAGCTCCACTAAAATAGAGGAATGGAGGGGAAATAATTCAGAACCAGTGACCAGAAGGTTTTGTTTTCTTGTGCATTTGCCAACACATGGCCCCTGCCAGAAAAAAAAAAAAAAAAAAAAAAAGCTGATGTAATTTGCCTCTGTATTTGATTACTAATTGGTTTTCACAAAATTACATGTTACACTACCTCAGGTTATGTCTCTTCCTGGCTGAGTGTGTGCCCTCACTAACCTAAGCTACATTCAGTGGTGAGATCCAGGTGTGCACCAGCACAATATAAATACATATACACAAACACACACATCTTCATGCACATGCACAGACAGATATATATAAACTATATATACACACCAAATAAATACCCCAGCACGTCTGGGAGACCCTGTACAGAGCAAATTCAAACACATGCCTCCAGTGGGAGCAAAGACACACTTCATGAAGGTTGGCAATCAAGATGGCTTGAGGGAAAAGCCCAAAAATATGCTGTGATAAGTATCAAAAGAGGAATTCTACATATAGCTACAAAAACTGATCATAGAGCAATATATGAATGCATTTGTGAAGGACTAGGTGGCAGTTCTTGCTATATGTATGACACCAATACTCTGATGCACACTGCCTGGTTACTGAATTATGAGTAAAGCTTAAGATATTGTTTCTGAGAGTTAAAGCCCTTCGTGACACTCACTTGGCCCAAACACTATACTCTGGCAGTGGATCAGATCTTCCCTCTGAGTGCAGACACTTACCTGAACAAGAGTGAGCTTCTGGGTGTGTTCTTTCAGCAAGGAGTCTTAAACAAAGAAATTCACGTCCATACACTTCCTCTAAATATCAGAGTAATTTCCTTTCCCACTTAGATACATGATTCCAGAATTTTTTCCAATTTATATTTAGGAAGAAGAAAACAGCTATATATGCCAGAGTAGTTAACTCAGTTCTCTGTTGTATCTGTGAGGTGAAAAACTCAATACCCATTCATATCAGAGGTGGGTAATTCCTATTTTTCTATGTTTGTTCTCATAATTGTGAGAATAGTGTTTCTTTACAGCATTTGTCCTTTTATTTTCCACGAGGTGAATTTAAATTTTCTTTTTCATTTTGTATGTATTTTCTGATAAAAAACTTCCTGGGTAAAATTCCTAATGTAATTTTATTTTAGACATATAAAAGGACCAGGTTTGGAAAGTTCACATAAGAAATGAATTCTTGTGCTCTGTATGTAGTTTAACACTTTTTCTATATGATTTCAAGACTGAGAACACACTGCAGCTAACTACACTCTGTTTTTCATACAGTCAGATGCACCTGATCAATAGATCTGTAAAAAAGTCTTCATAATAATTTTCCACTGAATTTTGTGTAAAGATAAGTGACTATGGTATGCAAACCAATAATTAAGGTATCTTCTCTACTGATCTGAACACCTGATATTAAAATATTTTGTATTAAAGATCATTAGTGAGAGAATTTTCTTTTTTTTTTCCTTCATCATCATGTAAATTCCATTTTACGTCACTAATTTTGAAATTTACCACCTATACAACAACTTTCTTACACAATTTGGACATGGAAAGGGATAAAAGAAAGACAGTAGCCACTTGTTTTTAGGTTGAGGTTGGATATTTGACATCTAAGCTCAGAGCACAAGCAAAAGTACTTGTCTAGTTCCACTGGCATCAATGAGAATTTCAACAGGACCTGATTTGGAAAGAAAATACTAGGCTCAAGAATGAACTGTTAAAATTAGGATGAGTACTAAAATATACAGCTTTGGAAAAGAAGGTGGAAAGAATAAAATTAGTTAGCAGAGATAAGTGTGTAATGGAATGAAACAGACACTGTATGGTGTCATCCAACTCACCTTGTTTCAGTTCAGTAAGGTTTCACAAAGTCTCCTGAATAACTCTAAAACTGAAACAAGAACATTTTCTTGAAGCAACTTCAATGTTACAGAACACCCCAGGAGGTCTGTAAACTTGTTAAAATATTAAGAAAGACATAACTCTTAAAAGAGCAGTCCTTAAATCAGCTCCCAGGTGGAATATGAAAAAAAAAGTTCCTAAGGTTTCAAAGTAACACTGCTGCATTGAAAGCTGATGTTGCTCAGTTCATTTAGAAAATACTATAAACTACTTTACTATGGGAAATTGGTAAAGGAATCTTTCATTAATAGGAAAGATTGGACTGTGCATTGCAAATAAAGTGATGTTTACATAATTTTGGAAGATCTTTCAAAGAGTCAATATCCTTCTGCTGTGGCTTACTGCAAGCACCATACTAAACTTGCAATTCTTAATAAAATGAAAATGTCATAATTAAGTAATTATGTCGTGGGGAAAATGCTTGCACTTTGGACAGATACACAATTAGATTTTTAGTCATTCCTGGGTTTTTTGTTATAAACAAAAGCTTTGCACTAAAACACAACTCCAAAGGGTACTTGTCAGCATGTGTCAGATTTAGTCTGAGACCAAATTCTGTGAGGTTTATAAAACCTAAAATTTTAGGGTAGCTAAAGAATTTGTTTAATTGCAAACAAAACTCTTCGTGTTCATTTAAGCCTGACTAATTTCATATTAGGATACAATATGAATACTCCTTTTCAAGGTTCAGTTGCTAAAAGAAAGTTAAAATAAATTATATTTACCTTTGTCACAACTCATTCAAGAATGGGTCAAATAGATTTCCTGACCATTCCCTCCACTGTTTGATTGGTTGTTATTTTCTTTGCAGGAACACTGTTGAACTGAGTCCCGCTGTTCCACAGCCAGGACAACAGGTGAGACACACAGACTTTAGTGCACACCTTGGTTTTGTAGCTAGCCCATCATTTCAGAGGGTTTGGCTGTCAGTTCTGCCTTTCATGTTAGTGTTGAGATGAGAGCGGAAATAACTCAAACCTTTACAAAGCACACAAAGGGAAACACAGATCCTTGAAGACCTTGTTGCCCCATGAAATTTTGTCAGAGATCCTGAATAGGAGTGTGCATGATGAGGTGTGTGGGCTTGTTGAGTGTAGCCATTGCCTGGATAACTAGCACAGCCCATCTGACATAACTGGAAACAGCATCAGTTTATATGCAATGCTGTAGAAATGCAGAGGGATGTATTTTATACCAGACTTTGTTAAAATTAAATATTTAAATTTAGATATGTAACGTATGTAAGGTATGTACAAGTATTTCTAGATAGGCTTGGTAGTTTGGATTTTGGAGAGGTTTCTGGTTTATTTTAAATACATGAAAATGAAGAATTTTCAAGATAAATGTACGTGAATTTCTAATGGAATGAAAATTATTATTTTTATCTAGCTGTAGTAGCTAGTCTTGATTGGCTACAACAAAACAGAACTCTGGAAATGGCAGAACAAATCTGGTTGGGAGAAAGGAGGCAGAAAATTTCAGAGAAGAAAGCTGATGGAGGTATATACACCTAAATGTAAACAGCAATGGCCCTTACATTTAAGCTTCATTAATGGAGATTTAAGATTCATTATGACTATTTCTCATAGAGCTTTTAAGAGAGCATCCTTTGTGCAGCATCACATAACAGTGTAATGAATAAATAAATTAACAAAATACATCAGAAATTGATCTAAAACAACATTTATGGGCAGTCTAAACTCTTTTTAGTGCCTTAATTTGAGATATGGGACTTTCTATATATTTAGGATAATACACAAAGTAGCCTTGTTCGCTTGTGTTGAGTAGAAAAAAATTACAAAATGTTTTTCTAATTCAAATGAATAGACATCTAAGGTTTCTTGCTTTTTAAGCTTTTGTACTGTTTAACAAAATCAAGAGAACAGAATTTGTCTTGAAATTTTGATACACACCTCACAATACAAGGGCTGCAGCTCATAAAGAAATCCTGATTGAAAGATTTATCTTCTGGAAGAAATCCATGTGGATAAAGTGGCTAGATAAGAGAGGATGGAATAGCATACAGTAGAAATAGGTTCTTATGCTTTTTGCAAATGGCATTCTTTTGTTCATTGTGTAAAATATTCCAATAGAAAGGTTCAGTGTACATGTTAAGTGATGAGATTTAGAAGCACCAGATATGAAGCCCACACACATTACCTCTGGCTCAGAAATCAAGTTTAATGGAGTATAACAAAATAATAATATAAAGCTTGCTTTCTGGGTCATCTGAGAAATACCTGGACAGCAGTCAATTGGAATTATGTGCAGAAAAATAACAGGCTTGCCTCTGCAGGGTGTTGTCCCAACACGTAGCACATTAGGAAGTAAGTTTGTTGTATAAGAAAAACAGGATTGGGTCCTGTTGTTATTTTTTATACTTGCAGCAATAGTTTGTTTATTATATTAATTAAAGAGCAGTTTGGCTTTTGGGCAAGGAAGCCTGAACAATTAAACTAATAAAATCCATTGTTTCTTCCTACAAATCTTACTCACAGTCATGAAAACATTTTTTCTGTTAAAACAGAGCATGGACTTGGTTCAGGAAAATGCTGAGGTTTGCACTGAAATCTGTCCCTTTCAGATTTACACCTAATGTCATAACTGACTTTAAGCACATGCTTATTATAAGTATTGATTTCACAAGGAGAAACACACACTTCAAATTAAGCATCTGCTTCAGTGCTGTCCTGCAGAGAGATGCTTTCCAGGAGTGGAGCAATAATAATCGCAATTAGATCAAGCTGAACATGGCTATCTTACACATAAATTCCTTTATTACTTCATCTCTCTTATTACCAATAGTCCTAAAAAGTATTGCCGCTTTTTTTTTCAGTTTGACCTGTATTTCACACATACAGAAAGCTTACTATGGCAGTCTTGATAATTCTTTTTACAGTCCATGACAGATTTCTCTTTTGAAAGTTGGAGTAAACATAAATTTGGTTAGTACAGGAAGGATAGGAAGAGTTTACATGGTCTGTAATTGTGGTCATCTGTATCCAGCCAAAGGGAAACCTCTAATTTTCTAGCTTATGTAATTGAATTTTTAACTGGTGCACAGTGAAAAGTCTATTTTTTATTTTTTTATGAGGAAAAAAAATTAGAATTATAATGTATGAAGCCGCCAACATTTAAATAAGCAAATAGTGGTCTATTTTTGACATTTCCTCTTCTGAAAACAAACAAACCAACCCCCAAAATACTGAACAAAACCAGACACACACATACACACACATTGAAACCTGGAGGAAAGACTTAAATGTTTTATAAATAAATTACTTCCTATAATCAAAATTGCCTTACCATTTAGTCAAGGAATTTGGGTCTAGCAGGAATACTAATGATTTTAAAAGACAATCAGATGCATGTTTCATTTTATACTTGCTACTTTTTTCTCATTTCAGTAATAGCATATAAACAGTTAGGCACTAGCAAGTATCTGAGAAACTGAAAAGCAATAGCAGTCTCGGCTTGGAATACTGCCATGGAAAAGAAGTCACCCAGGTACATTGTCTTGTCTTAAACTACACTTTGCTGATGAGTCTCATTTAAAACAAAGGAGAAAGAAAAGCTATTTGTGGTAACATCTATAAAGTATTAAGATCTCTCTGGAAACTCACAGTGAACTATGGAAACAGCAGTGAACTGTGCTTCAAGAACTCTGAAAACTGAAGTCAACCACAGTTAAAGAAAAATAGTAGAAGGAAGAAACAAGGTCTGGGGGTTAGTTCTTGTTCAGAGCTACATATAACCAAATGCTCTAGAACAAGCACCTTCAATAAGAAATTATATTTTATTTCTAATGTTAAAAATGAAGCAACAATTCCCAAACCTCATTATTCTAAGAAAATATACTCACTATAATGCGAACTGAAGGATATGAGGCATTTTTCCAGACCTTATGCATTTGCATAGGGTGCTTTATCACGAACTGATTTTACAGTACCCAGACCTACTGTCCCTTAAACTGGGTGTAGGAGGTCTCATCAAAAGCAAGAAGCCCTCCCAGGGCTCCTAAGGGCCTTCTCCATTGATCTTTCAAGTCTTTGTCTGTTTCAGACAGAGTTGGGCTGTTATGAGATGCTCTTTGTTTCAGCAGTAATGTACAGAATGAGCCTCGTGGGCATCAGTTAAAGTGTGATTTAGGGATTGGGATGTAAAATACTACTGGCTGTACTCTCCTTCAAGCACAGTCTGGTTCGATATGAACTTTTGCAATTAGTAAACCTCAGTCAACCTGATAGGGAAAGGCATGGAACAGAAATATTGCTTCCCCCCTCTCTGTGTCCTGCCATTCCTAGGTGTACTCCATACCCAGCTTCCCCATTGACATTAGTGGAGAGGACCACTGGGATCTTATTTTGGGCCATAAGTGTTTGAACTTGTGGAGAAAGAAAGGGACCATTTCGTTTGTACTCTCTCTTTACATGCTTTTGCAAATTTTCAGAGCAAAACTGCATTCAGTGAAGCCAGAAGGTTTCTTTCCAACAACCCACAGAATGATGCCATGAGGGGTGAATGAGATTATCAAGTGCATAGAACCATGAATTGGTCTCTCATAAATGGTGTAGGGAACAAAAGAACAGTAACCATTCAAATCTAACTTACAGTAGAGAAACTCTGATAAGTGAAAATTATTTGAACCATAGATTCTATAATGTAACAGTATTCAATTTCAGTACATCAAACATAGGCATATTATCTTCCTGCAAGGAAAGTGAATGTATCTGGATGCTTATCTCTATTTCGTTATGCACGGATATGATGTCTCTTGCAATTCACATGGGAATTGATCTGAAGTTTGCTAAAATCAGAAGGAGTCTTTGTATTGCATTCATTGATTCATGAATCTGACCTCCAAAGAACAATAGTGAGCTGAATTTTTAAAGTTCTGAACTGTGTCTCATTTTGGAAAAAACATTTAAAAGCAAGAATGTTTCTCCCAATTTGACCAAAACCTGCTTACTTGTGATTTCTAGAAATCATTCTAAGTTCCTGCAAGAAATGGTTTGGGATTCAGTTCATTTTTATTCTGCCTGGACTGACCTGTATCACAGAGCCTGTCATTATTCTGGTTTTTATAGCATTTCTGTTTACAGGTTATCAAATGTCCAATTCAAACTATCCTGGGCTCACTGGAAAATTTCTCAAGCATTTGATAAGCCTGACCCTGTGGGAATATCTGTCAAGTCTTTTCAATAATTTACTGAAAAATTACCAGTACCATTTGCATCCTCAGGCTAATTTGCCTGCTATTATAGATGAGAAAGTTTCTGCCGTGTATTGATCAGGAAACAAAGGAACTAGGAATAGTAAATGCATAGAAAAGAATAGAAATAACAAGGTAATTGTTAAAATATAGAAATGGACAATGGTATGCTTTGACCTAGAGAACTAATGTAATTATGAGACACTCTTAAAGAGAAAATATTATTTAAAATAATCAGGTATAAATGGGAATTGTGCATTAGGTCCGCAGAGCTACTTTAGCATCTAATTCAACCGCCCTGTAGTCTTTACCTATATATTTGCCTAAGATATAATTTTTCCACCAATGTGCAGATATAGTAAGGTAATTGTGCTCCCCAAAGCCCAGAACTCTACCTTAAGCAAAGTCTCACTGATTCTGAGGCAACCTTCTTACAAAAAAGGAAGTGTAATTTACTGCAACCTTTCCAAAGTTCTCTAAAAAGCTTAGAGATCTATACAGTTTGGGTTCATTGCATGCTTCCTAACCTTTCTTCTGGGATGAGGAAGGAAGGAAGGCTGAGGATCAGATCCATGCTGCTCCTCAAGGCTCTGATGTGACCTCCATCTCATCCCACATAGACCATTCTAGGTGCTGGACAGTTGTCCAAGTTTGAATTAAATATTCCACGTTGTGTACATTTCAAAATACACATTGACACCTATGTCTCATAAATCAGCTGCTAAACCGTCAAGTCCACATCCCTTTCTTCTCCATTTCATCCTGCTTAGCTGCTATTGGCCTATTTAACAGATGTCTGTCTCTACTGCTGTTAGAGGGGATCCTGGGAATATAATAAGGTCCAAGATCTGACAGCAGGACCCTTGAGACCTAGCTATTGAAATGCCTACATGCTTTGAAGGAGCTCATCTGTGTGCATCTGTTACTTGAGATAATCATTTGGGGGAAAAAAAACCAAAACCACCAGAAAGACTTCTCTCTTCAAAAAGGTACTAAGATATGAGATTGTTCAGCCATAAGGAAGGAAAGCACTGAAAATTTACAGAACTCTTAGCTCCAGTCTCTGCTGCAGAAAGCCAAGAGAAATGAAACACAGTCTAAAAAAGACTGGATAAACACTACTTGTTCTAATAGAAATTAATAATACCTTTGGTGGTATTAACAGAGAGAAATTAGTTCACGGAGGTCCTTGTTAGTTTATCACTTGGGTTAGTAGGGTAAAATCCAGCAGGAAGTAATTTGGAAATTTCCTGAGCAAAATCTGAGTCAGAAATGAATAAAACATGCTGAACAACTTTATAGAAGTAGACTATAACTTACAACTGGAGGTCACTGTGACTTAAGCTGGAAGAAATCTATTTAATACAGGAAGACCTTATTTGTGTATCAAGAGATGGAACACACAGCTGGAGACCAGAAAGAAGATGCATCTGCACATACACCACCTTGTATGAATGATAGATCTGTGGAAGCCATCCTCATTGCCATCCTGTTTTGTCTCACAGTGGCTACTGCCAGAGGCAGGGTGCTAAAGGACAGTTTGCTTCCCTAAGATGTGACCTAATTGTTGTTGGGTTTGGGTGCCTAAAGCATGTTTTTATTCCCTATCTTCTAAGCCAAAGTGTTATGTTAGTTGGCAGCACATTTCTGTGGTAAACAGTTCTAACGAGTATGATAAATCTAGTGGCAAAATTTGAAGCAGAAAGGGAAAAAAGCTGGTGATACTGAAAGGCCAGTTCCACTTAGGACTACATCTTAGAATTCAACATCAAAAGCCATGGATAGCTTCAGATTTAGCATTGTCTCTGCTGTGAATACCATTTAGGAAGTATTTGGCTAGAGGAAGTGTTTAACCCATTATACTATTACACAGAGCTATTTTTTTTTTTTATTGAGTGCTTGCTTATTTTCTTAAGGAAAAAATCTGCTGTTGAAATGAAAACATATTATCAAATTTTCATTGAAGGAATTGGCAATCCAGGGGGGAAAAAAAAAAAAAAGGCATTAATGCTATATTTTATCCAGGCAGCAGAAAAAGGAAGCTGTGTCAAAAGTTGTCAAACTCACCTAATGCACGATCTGACTGAAAGCAAAAGGGTTGCCCATAGTAAGGTTCTGTCTTCTTATGCCTCTGACAAATGTCTCTGTCTTTGAGACTGTGCTGCTTCTGCTGACTGCAATTACTGATGAGACTCCAACAATATCATATATTATATATACCATATTTTATATATATTTTGTTATATACCAAATGTGGGACTTCTTCCGCTCTGTTGGAATTTCTCTGATTTCCAGCGCCTATTATAAAATAAGCTGCACTGATCAGCACTGAGTACCTGTTGTTTATCTTAGCGTCCTGAAGGAGACAAAAAAATAAGTAGAAGGAAAGAAAAAAGCTATCTTTGAAGTGGCTAGGCTGCAAGGGGAAGTAGTTAATTCCCCATGGGTAGGCACAAACATTCCTTCACTTGTGACATGTGTAAAGGTTGCTGTTCGGAGCAGACTCTTTTCAGGACCCATTTCTTCTGGGCACTTACATTTCTAAACCCCTCAAGAGGGCTGTACTTCTCAAAAAGAGAGTGGAAGCTCTGGTGTTCTGGGCTAAGATTACACCAGCATTTTTGTGAACAAACTTTGGATCAATCCAGAGTTGGAAGTGAACATGAAAAGTGTCAGTAACTCTTTTATAAGTCTTTTTGTGGTGCATCTGATTGACCCGCATTACGATGTACAATAGCATGAAAGAGTGTTAGTAATCAGTGCTAATGAATACATGTACCTACCTGATTCATATCCTGGGCATTACCCCTCACTAATGCTTTTGTTTTGCATTCATTAAAATTCCC
The DNA here is from genome assembly GCA_013397055.1 of Pachycephala philippinensis. Classification (NCBI taxonomy): domain Eukaryota; kingdom Metazoa; phylum Chordata; class Aves; order Passeriformes; genus Pachycephala; species Pachycephala philippinensis. Next base: position 627,856 of record VWZT01013977.1, read on the forward strand.
ATCATGGCACAAAATGCTGAACATTTACTATAACAAAAACAAAAGCAAACAAAAAAATGAGACACATTTATTGCAAATTTCAGTCAAAAAAGATATAAATAAGGAAATACCATAGCACAGAGACATTGTCTCAATCCTACTTTACTTTAGTTCATTAATTGTTTTTAGAAAAGATATTTACAGTGAGACCTCAGGCAAATACTCAGAGAGAACTTGCAGCATAATCCTTCTCTGTCCCCCCCTCCTTTCCCTTCCCCCACCTGCAAAGGAGACTGGTTATTCCTTTCTTTTTCTTTTCCCTTTTAGAGTCCAGGAAGGACTTCGAGAAATTGACTTCATAATTTAGATTTATGTTAGCTTTTCATCAATCTCCTACAACATGTTTACTGAGAAGGAAGGGAGAAAAGGGTTCATTTGGGGAAGGCACTGTGATATCACAAAAACAGGCTTGTACAGTGCCAAGACAAAAAGACTTCTCTGCATGTAAGACACTACCAGAAAGAAGGCTAAAAAATTGTTTTTCTGTACCTTTCTTTTTCTCTACCACTTACTGCCAAGAAGATGAGCTTGATGTGATTATTTGTAGAAGGTCAGGAATGGAGAAACCTGGTGTATAAAGAGAGCTGGATGGCCAGCTGTGCTCAGAAGGATGATTGTGCATCTACAAGTCTCTCACAAGCCTGGACTTCCAATTACAGGTACATTTTTCCAAAGTGATAAGGAAAAACAGGGAATTACTTTTTTTTTTTTCTCACTGAAAAATTAAGAAAAAAAGAAAAGAACACACCTTCTACTCTTCTGCTCAGTGCTATAAGAACCTTAGCACTTGAGCTAGCATGTTCAGGGTAAAGTAAAACATGGAGGAGCTCTTTGTTCAGATATCATGAGGTTTATTTGCTGATGTGAAGTCTATCAAACTGAGTCGTCCAGGGCTTTAGGTAAAAAATTTATTAGTTGGAGGATTAATCTGAGGATTCCTCATGGACATAGGTATAGGAGTTGTGCTGCTTACATCTTCCAAGACAGCAGCTATTGCAGAGGTGCACGAAAGCGGGTATAAATTTACTAAAAAAGACACAAATATTAAACATAAGGAGTCCTAAAGCACGAAGGACCAATTTCTTGAGCATGGACTCCAAAACCAGACTTACATTTCCCTCCAGGAAATTAGATGGTGGTGTCCTTCAGGGACCACTTCTATTTCATATCTTCAGTAATCACATAGACAAAGGGATCAAAGGACACCCTCAGCAAATTTGCAGGTGACACCAAGCTGAGTGGTGCAGATGACACACCTGAAGGATAGGATACCATCCAGAGGGACCTGGACAAGCCTAAAAAGCCTGGTAATGTCATGAGGTTTAACAAGACCAAGCACAAGCCTCTGCACTTGCGTTGGGGCAGTCTCCACTGTGGATACAAGCTGGGGAATGAACAATTCTTCCAAGAAAGACTTGGGGGTGCTGGACCAGCACAACCAGCAATGTGCACTTGCAGCCCAGAAAGCCAAATATGTCCTGGGCTGCATCCAAAGCAGTGTGGGCAGCAGGGCCAGGGAGGGGATTCTGCCCCTCTGCTCTGCCCTGGTGAGACCCCACCTGCAGCACTGCATCCAGCTCTGGGGTCCCAGGACAGGAAGGACAGGGACCTGTTGGAGAGAGTATGGATCACCTCTCGTATGATGAAAGGCTGAAAGAATTGGAATTGTTCAGTTTGGAAAAGAGGCGGCTCTGGGGTAACATAATTGCAGCCTTCCCATACCTGAAGGCAGCCTACAGAAGAGATGGGTAGATAATATTTACAGGCATGTAGTGACAGGACATGGGCAAATGGATCCAAACTGAAAGAGAGTGGGTTTAGATTAGATATAAGGATGAAATTATTTTCTTTGAGGGTGGTGAGGCGCTGCAACAAGTTACCCAGAGAAGCTGTGGATGCCCTGCACTTGTAAGTGTTCAGGGCCAGGTTGGATGGGGCCCTGAGTAACCTGGTCTAGCGAAAGGTGTCCACTTACAACAGGAAGTTTAGAACTGCATGATCTTTAAGGTCCCTTACAATCCACAGCATTCTGTGACGCTTCTATGAGATAAATGTGGTTTTCCTTGCAGATTATAGATGTGAAATCCAAAATTTCTGCTTTACATATAGAAAGTTCCACAGTTTAACTAAAACCAGAATGGTTTTCATCCAGGTTGTACTGGAATCTCCTCAATGACTTACCTGTATGCAGTTTCTTAGCTCATGAGATGAGAGTCCTCTGACTGGGATTTTTTTCTATAATTATTATTCCCATTCAGTCAACATTAATTCTACTCAAATCTCATTTTTCCAGACAGTTCACTACCATTAAAAGCAACTTGTGTTTGTTTCTTTGGAGAGAGGGGGGTTTAGACTTTCTCTGTAATTCATATAATCAGGCCTCTGATTCTAGCAATGTATGAGGCTCATGCAGCCCAGTAAGACACCCTGGTTTGCATAATTCTGCTGCAATCCTGTTTGGCTGTGTCATTACATGTTATTCAGTATTTCAGCTGTGCTTTTATGCTTCTCTCATGGTGGTATGAATATTTGCAACTCATTGTAGTCCTTCAGATTCCCCCATTTCATAGGTGGGGAAAGTGAGGTGCAGAAAGCAAAGTTTTCAGTTAGTGAGAGAAAGGAAGTGCACAGAAGATTTTTGTCAGATTTCCTAAAGGACAGTAGTGGAGTAATCACTTACTACTGAATGAAACCTAATTCCAGATAAACACCTAACAATATATTTTATTATTTACGTTTTCTAGAAGTACAAATATCAGATTCTGTTGTTCCAGCAGTAGTCAGGTGGAGTATTGGTGTCAAACCATGACTGTCCTTCAGGCTTTGCCATCATTCTGTACAACTGGGGTTTCTTTGATGCTTCAAAAGAAGGAAATTAAACAGAAACTCCAAACCAAGAAACCCCAAACAAATAAACAAAAAGTTTCTTTCCTGCAGAAGAGCAAAAATAGACTGCAGCCAATCCCCACTAATTACCCTTGTTGAAAGCTTGGCTTTTTAAAGATGCTTAAAAAAATAACTTTGCTGAGGGCAAACTCTATCACACTGAGTGACGATGGGGAAGCCCAGATTTAGGCATACTGTATTTTGGACCTCACCCAAATGATCTGTTTCTCATCCTTATTTACTTCACTTCATGATATGACTCAACTCATTAAACATTTCAGACGCAACTTAGGTCCAAGAGAAAGTGTTTCCATCCTGCCAAGGAGTTCTGAGATGGGGTTCTATAATCCATCACACTACTAAACAGGGACTTCCTCCTACTCAATTCTGAGTAATAATTTGGAAGTGAGACCTTGGTATTCCCTCTGAATGACTGCGCTGTGGTTCAGGATGAATCACTTGTGCAGTAGGTACATTATGGAGAGGGCAAACCCTGCTGTACTTTATTCTTACTTTGTAGCTGGAGTAGATATTTTTCACTGAGTTCATTTTCTTCATCAGCATCAATTCAGCCTTCCAGCAAACCACACCCTTTTGAAAAATTATTGCAGGAAGAGGAGGCTGAGCAAGCATGGCCACTCATTTCCTTCTGGGCAAATTGCCTCATATCATCCTTCAGGGGATGCTCTCGTAATGAAAACTAGAGATCTTGTAATCTTTTATTCCTTAGTGATAAAGTCACTGCACCTGCTGTGTCATGGCAATAACACCAAGTTCCTGTAGTTTCTAACATCCTCCAAGCAATGTTTTCACAGACTTTTTTTGGAACTCTTCCACTTCCCTCTCCTGGATTCTCTCTGTTTCCAGATGGAAGATTAGTAGCTTGTGAGATCAATAACCTGGAAAAAACAGTAGCCCAGGAGGCTTGATTTCAAAATTAAATTGTTCAAATTGAACTAGCTCAGAGCTGGCTGACATTCTTTCTGAACACAATTTCCCCTATAAAGGCTGAACTGACTTTGGAACATATCTTCAAAGGCTGCATTACAAAGTCCTATTACATCCTTTCTGTATTGCAAGGGCCATAGAGCCAGGATTAGGGCCATAGAGCAAGGATTTGGGCCAAAAACTATACTCATAAAATTCTCTTTAAATACTGTATCTGGTAACAAATAATTATAACAAGACTGCGTCTGGAAAGAAATCAATCACCATTGTCAAAAACCAGACACCTTTTCCCCTGTGAACAATCTGATTGTGCATATTTCACACATTTATTGGCTTACTCAGACAAAAAAAAATGATGGCCACAATATTTGCAAGTAGACGATAGCAATTGAAAGCCGGTTCATAAGAGACAATCAAGCCTTTTAAAGGTTCAAACCTCTGGAAGCTGTCACAAATGGAAGAAAAATTAAAAAAAAAAAAAAAAAACAAAAAAAAAACCAGCTCATATTTAAATGTCCATGTATGTGTTTAAGTCCAGAAGCAAACAGGGATTTACAAATTGTGGTGATGAACATAGTGATGCCTACAAGATTCAAGGACAGAACTGAAATCACTGGACTAAGAGCCATGATCAGCAGAGAGTGAGGCTCCTAGAAGTAGGACCTAGATTGATTATCTCTTCAAATGGTAAGACATCTTCTATGAGCAGGAATAGGTAATAGGGCATGTCTGAAACTGTAGAAGGAAACTTTAAGAACTCATGGAGTTTGCACTGACCAAAAATAAACATTCTGCAGGAGGTAATTCAGAGGATCTAAATTTGGGGGTTCAGGCAATTTTCTACCTTTTTTCCTATGAATATATGGGTGGAAGTGGCAAAACCCTGAATTTCAGAGCCATGAAATGAACCCTAGGAACACAAACTGTGAACCCACTGATATCAATATTGCTAAATGAAAGAGGGTCCAGGAAAAGGCTGATCATTGAAACTCTGATTTTGCAATGTTTAATTACTATCTGTCTCTCTCTGGCTCTGTGCTAGACTTCTCCATCTAGATTTTTTTCAGTATCTATCTGCCTGAAGGAGTCTAGCTCTTGGCAGAAAGCCAGCACCTTGGCATTCTCTTTTATTTACCAGTAGAGCTGATGTGATTAGTGTAAGCTGTTGTTTTAAGTGAAATAGATCACCTCTGACAGATTTGTGTATATGCTCCACTGACTTTTATCAGAGCTCAGGTAAGCATCTGACTTAAAAAAAAAAAAAAAAAAGTTCATCTCTTCCTCATCAGAGCTAGATGCCTAAAATATTTAAATATGCCTCCATCTTATTTTGTCACACTAGATGCTAGAGTTAAATACTTCTTATTTTCTATTTTACACACTGAGCACACAAGTGAAAACAAAGTAACAGTGGTAGGCAAAAGGGATCTGTATGCAATTGGTATAGGATAAGTTTGGTAATTGGTAAAGGTAGGACAGTAAGAAACTGGAGAAAGGGGAAGATATATCAGTGTTCTAGATCTATGAAGGGAAGGTTTTCCAGAGAGGTCCCCATACCTGGGATACCCTAAGATAGATGTGAGATTGAGCACTGAAACAGAGCTGAAGCACTGAGACAGTCCTGCCCCGGCAGGCCTGAGGCCAGCTTTGTTCCAGCTCTGCAGACTGGCTACAGGGAAGTATATTCACAGCTTAGTTCCTTTGTTCTTCCCCTGCACAGAGGAGATGATAATATTACCTTTATCTGCTCTGCACATTTGTCTAGAGCAGAGACTAATGCCTGTGAACCAAGGTGCAGAGATGAATGCACTGTGTTTCAGGTCCTCTAAAGAAAATCAGTTTTCCAGCAAAAACTTGTCAATATAGCAGCACGTATTTCTTCATTCAGAGTCTATATCTGCTAGGCAAGTGAAGATCATCCTCTTTTCCTCTGTGCCTGCTACCAAGAATGGAAAACTTGAGGGTGTGCAGAGCTTTGAGGCAGAGTCTGATAAATTGCAAGTTACATCTTGTACCCTTTTTGCAGGAGACTTTTCATGGTGAATGCCATTGTAGCTACCAAACTCACAGTGTTCACATATCCTTGTTAAGAATATGCAGTAACAGGTGTCAGTAGAGTTCCTGCTCCTTATGCTGACACCAGTTGAAGCTGAAGGCTGCCATATACCACCAAAATGTCTGCAAAGCTACACAGAAAATTTCCCTTGACTATGGTACCTCTTATTCATGGGAATCTTTCCAGGGTAAGCAGGGAAACATTTTTCTACTTTATCTTAGTTTCCTCAAGGAGCTGAAATCATCCAGTACTGAGTCACATGCCATTTGCAGAGCCCCTGACTACGGCAGAGCAAATTCTAAGAAATCCTTTATTCAGAGTGTCCTCCAGTTCTGCAAGGCCCTGGAATTTTTGTGACCACAGGAAGCAGTTGAGAGGTTTTCCAGCCTGACCATATCAGCCGTCTCACCACAAGAACTTCCTATTTTGGCTGAATCCCTTCAATCAATTTGAGGCTGCTCTGTATGATCAATAGGAGGGAGTTTAAGGACGGCTTTTTTGCCTTATGTTTGTGAAGTGGTTCTTGTTCCCTGGTTTCTCTATCATACGGCAGAGCTACTACTGTTTGCTTTAAGGCTTTAAATCATTGCTAATTTTTACAAAGAAAAGCAAAGAGTAAAAGGCATATATTTTATACTAAATATCTTTAAAAGTTAACAGTAAAATAAAAACATGAAAGAGAACCTGAAAAGACTTGGAATAAATTACATAGTAAGTATAAGATAGAGAGTGACTTTACAGATAAACTGCACCTAAACAATAACATAACATATAATATCCAAAATACATATATTAAAAGTATTTGTAAATTCTATTGAAATCGAAGTGAAAAATTCAACTGTAAAACTTATAACACAGGCAGCTAATATAAATATGATAGAAAATGTGTAGAAATGAAATAGTAAACCACTAAGCACTCTTTACTTTCATGCAACCCTTGAAAAGTTTCATAATCTTAGGGAGAAAACAACAGTCACAGTACAAAGCCATTAGTGTCTCATGAAAATAAGCTAGTGAAAGCTACTTCAGTGTGTGAAAGAGATTTGCATTCGGAGTTTTCTAGAAGTGTGGGTAAATGAATGATTTCAGTTACTGGAAAATAATATTTGCATTAGATAGCTTAACATTTGAATAGGGCAAAAGGAGTGCATCTTATCTGTATCAGATCACTGCATCCTATCTCAAAAAGAACTATGAGTTAGTTGTTTTTCTTTCACAGAGAAGCTCTTCTTTTTCAAGAAGGGATATGGTAAAACAAATGTTTAATTGTTTTCGTAGTCCCTGATCTTTTAACCTCAAACTCGGCACAGACATACAACACTGCTTAGTGGGGGAAAACAGAGATTTATTTGATTGAAATAAATGTTTGATCCCTAACAGGACATATAGACTACCTGGAATACAGTGACTATCTTGTTCAAAAGTTATTCAAATTATAGTATAAGGCAATTTAGTTGATTTGGAAGATTTTTGAGTAGGAACTTTCTATCATTAGCTGCTCTTTTGGAAATCAAGCACTAAAAGGCTTAAATACAAAACCAGTGAAAAATAAATTTTGTTTCAGGTTTTTTTTGTTTTTTTTTTTTACATTAGAGAAGGTCATTAAACCATGACAACTAATATCCTTCAGGCACAGAGGAAGGATATTAACATGGAGGACCAATGTTGGTTTAGTTCTTTTAATATACACACCCACATGTACAGTACTGGAAATGAAAATAAATTCCTTCCTTCCTTGGTGACTGGTTTCCAAAATCTGGAATGAAGATTACTGTCCATGAAAGGATATTTGTTCAGAGGGTGTTCAGTTGATTACGGTGTAGGAACCAAAGCCTGCTCCATGAGACACATCTAATTCCTGGTAAGGCCCAGAGGGAATCCGAGTATGCTACTTGATGTGAAAAAAGAGACTTCCCAAATCTAAGAAGGGTGAAGAACAGAAGCAACTTTCAAGCTTAGTCTCCTGGTTTCACATTCACCAGGAGCATGGGCCTGAACAAAAGTGATTTGAGACAATATCATAAAACGTAATATATCATAGACCATAAGAATTACTCTAAAAAATATAATTTCATCTTAAAAGCAGCAGTGATGAACAGTGGATACTGCTTTAGTGATTAAGGTTCCAAGGTGCTTCAACCCTCTTCCACTACTATACTTGTGCAAAGTTCAGCTGTGAAATTGCACATGTACTCAAATGAAATATGCAGGAGTAAGAGAATTTGCAAGGGGTGGTAATGTGTCTAAAAAGTACCTTAATGTTTATTTTTTCTTTCTGTTTCACTCTCAGGTGTGCTAATGTCCCTTTGCTCAGTGTTCATTGTATGCAGAAGCTTTGAAATATATGTGTGAATAGACTCATCATAAGAATTCCAAAAGGAGATCCTCCTTGTACAACAAAAAGCTACATTAAGAAGTATTTTCTTGTTCTGCTCCTCTCATAGAGCTTCCAAAACTGGTGGAACAAGAGCTGTGTTCTGTTATTCCCAGGACACACCTTGCTAGACAGCTTACTGCTCTCTCATGTGGCTCCCAGAGTCCGCTTTTCCTTCAGGCCGGCCCTCTGGCACAAGTCTCTTGACTTCAATACTTCTGTCCAACAAAAATTAAACTGATTTGCAGGTTTCAGGCCAAACCTTTTTGAAGCTTTGGCAAGTGAAAAGAGAGAAAACAGAAAAAAATCCTAATGTAAGATCACTTCAGTTTGAACCTTTGCATTGACAGAAATGCTTTGCTACATTTGCCTCAAACTTGACCAGATAATTTTTATTCTGGCATATGATCACACCTGGGGCATGTCAGAAGGATTTGCTTAGGTTTGATGATGTTACCACAGGTCAAAATCTGGTTTATAAAAGGAAGCTGAAAGAGAAAACTGTGGAGTGACTATTCTGTTTCCCATAATTATGAAGAAAAGTTGTTGTCCAAACCCAGCTTTGTTTCTGGAAACACAGTTTGTCATCAAGAAAATAGCTGATAAGAAATGCAGCATTAACATCTGAGTCACTGGCATTTGCCATATTTCCTCAGTGAAGTTCTTTATGAAATCACTGAGGTAGAGTAAACTAGAGTAACTAAAGCTGAAAGTGATAGAAAGAGATAAAACCCAAACTCCCCTGTGGTGAGAAGAAGAAAAGAAACTCTGGAGACCCCACTAGCATGACACACATTTCTTATTTACTAACCTTTAGCATAGGGAAAGTATGAAAAATATGAAACCAGAACAAAGAAAACATTCTACTTAAAAAAATTAGTCAGACGTTACATTTTTAAATGATACTGACAGAAATTTGTTGTACTATAGAAATGGGCCCTGGATTGGTATTTTGCCCATGGTGAAGTCACAAAATTTATTCTTCAAATGTTTGTGTTAATCTGCTATCAAATTTTATTGAAGTTCACAATTGCCTTACACATCATGGCTGACTGTGACTCTCTGAAACAAGGTCATTATGTCTTAACTGTTTAACACACCCTTCCTCCTTAACATGTGCACTCACTATTCCGTGGGAAATACTTGGCTGTCCCTTGCAGCTTTGCATAGCTGTCAGGAAGGAAGGCTTTCTCTACAGTTTAATCACACTTTTCTCACTTACACTTCAAGACTTCCACATGCTGCTATAGCACTTCCAGCTAAAATCAGACATATAGAATCCTCTCATCTCCTGGACAGACCATAAGCCTCTTCCAGGGTGTTTCTGGTATTATGGCTGCATTCCATTATTTTAATGTCAAGGCAAAGTGGACCACAGCCAAGAAACAAAATTATACCAAAGTCCCTGCACTGCCACCACATCATCTAAGCCAGTGACTGAAATACAATTAAAATTAATTCTCCTTCTTTCTGTGGAACTGCAGTGAACATGGAGTGCAGCTGTTGTGATCTGGTTTATGTGCTATCATTCCCACCTCACTTAACTCTTGCTGGTGCATTTTCAAAGTGAAATAGTAGACGTACTTTTGCCTGTTTGATGGAAGATGTAGTGGTCCAGATTTCACATAAAAATTTCCCTTCTTTATAGAGTGTCTCAATTATTCAGAGCTCTTTTCAAAATAAGTGAAAAATAAGGTGGCTGGCTTCTGCACACCATTATAGTGGTGTGAATCTGTAATGGTTCTACTGATTTCACAGGGAGGAGATTGGGTATGAATCAAGATAACAAAACAAAATCTAAACTGAAATCCAGTCGCTATTCACACTTTGTCAGATTCCATGTCAGAGGCCTGATTACACAAATACTCAGTCCCATATAAACACTTCCTGCAGATCCTACGCATTTGTACTTCATGGATTTTCTGTTGGTGTTTCTGTGGGCCTTCTTATAGGTGCACTGCAGTTATTTTGCTAAGGTGCTGTTACAGTGTGACAAATGATGGCAGAATATACCCTTTGGTCTTCTGATTACACCCGTAGAACACCAGAACAAAAGCTGATAGAAAAATAAACAATTCTAACCAAAATTCTATCTCCTAGTAGTGATATATGGAGACCTGGATATAGCATTTCCTCAGCAACTGCTTCTTATAGTAAAAAATTCTGAATCACCCTCATCACTGGAGGAGTTATGTAGGAAATATAAGATGCTTGCCCCGAATAATTTTTTTTCTGTTGATGATTTCACAGATTTCCACACAGAAAAAATTGATTACATAGAATATAATAAAAACCATTTTCTGATAGGAGTGTTAAAATTCAAATGAATTTAGATAATGAATTATTCCTCCTGGCCTGGGTACTCAGTTATTTTCTATCTGCATATGCACTATATTACGTTTGTTATGTGTGTTCTATGTAAATCAATCACTATGTCAGTTTAGAAACTATAAATTGTATATGTATAAATAGATGACACAATGAATTCTGCCTTCCGTTAAGGACATGAAGATGTGTTATGGAAGGAACATTCGTGAGTATATCAATTCACATTCATATTTCAAACAATGTTTTTGATTTAGTATTTTTCTTTAAATGAGGTTCCGGATCTGATTTTATCCTGATTAATATCTCGTTTAGTCAATATAAATCACACAGGTTGGTTATGATTATATATTGGACCCTAGGTCTAAGTACTGTGCAATAGTATCATACTTACTGATTGTTCATTTGAATTTTGAGAACAGTTCCAAGAAAAGAAACTATGTACATAAGCAGAGACACGTAAAATGTGTTTTGTTCTGTATTCTGTCACACAAAACATTGGGTGCACACAAAAAATTAATGTTATATATGTATAATTCTGCAAAATAATATCTGCATAATGACTCAAGTGACTAACCATAAATTGAAATTATTGTCCCATGTAACCTTCCAACCTTGAGGATTTTTGTTATTTTGTTTATTCTAATGGAAAAATAGGAAAAATTTTAAATACCACATTGCAGCTTGTACTTTCATACTTTTCAACCTTTTTAATCTGCGAGTAATTTTGAGGATAAATTTTTATCTATATGCATGCTGAAGGACCCTGTCTTTTTTATGGAAGAATCTCCCTTTACAAGCCTGTTAACACAGGTAATTCATTATGGATTTTGGAGCTGCAAATCTCAGTTTTGTTCAACTAGACAGGCAGCTCTGAATTCTCTCCATTTGTTCATATTAGTGCCCTAAATAAAAAGGATCCAGGTAGTCAATTTAGACTTCTATCATGCTTGCATTTAAAGAACTATGTGAAGTTGTTTTCAAACAGTAAAGGCCTTGCTACAATACCTGTAGAACTTGACAAGATGTCTACAAGGACATTGCCAAAGGACTTGCTTCTCTCCACACTTTGTATGAGTTTTGTAGTCAAATCCTTGTCTATACTTGCTTAAACAGCACCAGAAAATGTTCCCAGGCTCTGAAAATAATTTATCCTGTTTAATTTTTGAAGTCTGGGTTGTGCTAATAGAAGTCTCCCAAACTCTGCATGTTGTCCGGGAGTTAGTACAGTGTAAAATCCCCTCCACTGAGCAGTCTACAGACATGGCACAGTGAATCACAGAATCACAGGATTACAGGATGGGTCAGGTTGGAAGAGACCACATTGGGTCATCTGGTCCAACGTCCCTGCTCGAGCAGGGTCATCCCAGAGCACATGGCACAGGATTGTGTCCAGACAGTTCTGGAATATCTCCAGTGAGGGAGATTCTACAACCTCTCTGGGCAACCTGTTCCAGTGCTGTGGCCTGCAAGTAAAGAAGTTCTTCCCCATATTCAGGTGGAACTTCCTGTGCATCAGCCTTTGCCCTTTACCCCGTGTCCTATGGCTTGGCACTACTGGATTCATCCTCTTGGCAGCCCCACTTTAGATACTTATATACATGAGAGAAGTCATGTTCTAGATTCAAAATACAGTTCAAATAAGTCCTGGTAAGAGCAAAAAAACCTTTTCCAACAATATTAAATGTTTACCTACAGGAAACCTACATTTTCTGTTGTTCAGAACTAAATAATACGAATTCCATCAATACAGGGATTAAATACAGTCTTGATTAATTCTGGACTTAAAGTATATTTGTAGTTGTCATTTCAGTTGTCATATCAGATTGATATGCTGCCTTAATGAAACAGATGGCTTTTTTTGATAGATTTGGGAGAGTACATAAGGTTACAGCTGTGCAGCAGTAGATGCAGAAGGTAATTCAGCATAGTTAATAAAACTGGACAGGTTAATGAGCCCATATGGAACTCTGCTAACTTAATGTAACTATTTTAAGTTCCATAGGAAGTTAATCCTGCTCCAACAACTTGACTAAAGACTGCAAAAATATCTTTGTCAGGAAAGGGTATCAACATTTTAATCTACTTTGTGCTGATAAAGAGAGGGAGAAGGGAGGAGTTCATTTTCATGGAATAAGATGGAGGTGAAACAAAAAACCTCTTTGTCTTGAGGTATATTGCACCTGCATTACGTTCCCTGCTGATTCCTTAGTAGAAATTTGATTTTTTCCCTCTCCTCCCTCCCTTCATTATTTTCAGCTCTGAGGAATGTGAGGCATGTAAACCATCCTTCTTGTCACTGACAAAATTCTGTCTTCAACTGTGAAAAAGAATCGATCTTCCTCACCTAAGTTACCATCAGCAAGTCATCTCAGCAATGCACCTGTACTGTGTAACACTATATTATACTTTCCAGGGCTTCGTATTTGTGTGACAGACTTGAGAGATCCATTTCCTGGTCATCCAAAACCCATGGTTAGGATTTCTCTTCTGACTAGGAAGGTCTTTCAGGAATGTATTGTGATTTCCAAGCAATGGAGAAATTATTAGTTCTTTCATTTGATATAAAACTCTTTTTTTCATGAAAGGTGCAACTTCCATTGCACCCCCTTTCCCCAAATAAACCTATAGTACCTTCAACACATTGTATAGAAACTAGCTTTTCTTGTATGTACTCTTCTCATTAACTTTACACTTTAATACTCCAGATTCATAGAGAGTATGATCAGCTCAGACAGAAATCAGAGGTCTTCCCAGAGGCCTTGGTCACTGTGGAAACCTACAAGAAATAGAGGATATGTCTAGGCTGGCCTGATAGCCCTAAAATCATTACGAATTATGTAGGCAGGCAAGCACACAAAGAAAGTCTCTACACAGGCTGTGTGTTTATGAGGACTCAGTAGGTTACACAACCTTGTAATAGATAATCACGTACTCCAACATTCCCCAGTTTTTTCAGACCCATTGGGCAGGCCTTCACTGAGCAATCCCTAGGCTGGCAACAGCCTGGGAAGATTTATCTCCCAGTACCACCCTCTGCTGATGTACCAACCTGATACTGAAAGAAGCATAGCAATGTAAGTCAGGCTAATTTGTTTCCAAATTGGATCTAGTCCAGTAAATCAGGAGAGGGAGAATCTGTGTATCTTGCTTCAAAGAATGGTTATCAATACATTCATCTCAAATTTGCAACGTATTCCAAACAGGATTACCTAAAAGGCTACCCTGAGCGTGGATTTATTAATTCTGAGCCATAACAACTTCAGTTACGGAATAGAATTTATATTGATGGCATTCACAGATGACAGCAAGGCCACAGAGGCTGTATAAATTTAAAATAAATTAGTGAACACTGAGAAAATGTTCAAACTGAACAAGATGGAATATTGAAAAGACCAGCACCATATGTAGGAACCAGAAAGAAAATTCTTTCTTATGGGAAGCAAAAATCTCAAGATACTGCCTGGCAGGTTATACCAGTAAAGGAAAATTTAAAAGGAAGTCCTTAAGATTAAAAACAAGCTCATTATGGACCAAAATAATTTATATACTTTGCATAAAATCCTAGAAATAATAATTCCAGTTCTACTTCACCCTAATATATTGAGATGGGATTCCTGTGATTTTCAACCTCCTTCTTAAAAGAAAGGTATTACTGTCCTGAATAGTGACCAGAAGAAAACAGCCCAGATGACAGCAACATCAAATATGAGAAAAACAAATTAAAAATTACATAGTGTCAAGGGCCCTTGTATTCTTTAATACAGAAAGGACAAGTACAAAGAGGAACCTTGTCTCAGCATGCTGTAAGACAGCATTGATCAGTTCAGCAAATCTACTGGCATAATGACAGACAAAATCCATTTGACTGCTAACAAGATTTGAGCCACTTATTCGAGAACTGGCATGTGGTTCTACAGAAGTGGAAACACTTAGGGATTATAGTATCTCTAAAATCTAAAGTTGGAGGAGAAACTTTTACAGACAGATTGTATTTGGTCCTGCAGCAATGTAGAATTAGATAAGGTTGGTTTTGTGCTTTCTCAAACTTGTTTTCTCAATTTAAATAGCATGGCACGAGTCCAATATTTTATTCCCCATAAATCTGTTACAATTGTCATTACTGGTGGTAGTCTCTCTTAATTTTTTTGTTGGTGAAATCCTGTATTTACTCTCCCTTATACTGACAAATTAGGTATTGGTATCCAATATTTTCCTTTTTTAGCATTTGGAAAAAATAATAGTTTTCTGCAACCCTTTGTTATTTCCAATTTTCCAAGACTTCTTTGAAAAGAAGAACTTCTCACTGAAGTTCTAATGAGAGATCTTCCTCTAGATGTTTTAAATATCTAAGGTGTGAATTTTCTACTCTTATGATTTAAAGTGTCTAACTTCAGAACTTGCTGTTTAACATCCTGACGAAATGGAAATAATTTCATAGTTGTCTTTAGTGACAGAAACATGTCTTTTCCTTATGTCTTTTTTTTTTTTTTTCCTTTCCCTCCCATTTTTACTTCTAATTCTTCTTCTTTTGTGAGGTGGGACATGTATGTAAGAGCGTGTAAACACCCAAGTGTTTAACCAAACTGAAAACAGAATTTGAAAAAAAAAAAAAAAAAAAAAAAAGAGTGTAACATCTGATAGCTCTTATTATGCCTGCAGCAGATGAATTCATGATCTCAGCTCCTCTCCCACCGAAACACACAGATCTGTACAACCAGGATGCACACAGGTGGGAAGCCACGCCAGCCATCTCATGAGAGGCTACTTGGGGATGCTTTTGAGTGCCTGCATATTCAAAGTTAAACATTACTGTAAGCCAGCTGAGTCACCATGAGGAACCATTATGAATTGGATGACATTAATTTGCATCGAGAGAAAATTATGCCTATTTTTATAATCACCTGTTGGGAGTCAATACCTTCTTAAGGTGTTGTAACCCAGTCACTTGCCTGAGATCTCATTGTTACAAGAAGAGCTTCACAGGCACTTAAGGCTCATTTGTACCAAAACTGACTGAAATTTTGCACCAGGTGCTGATTTATGTAAAAGATCATTAAATGTGTTTGCATATAAATATTTTCAAAATTCCTTTAAGCACAGAATTATTCTTAGACATGAACAAGAAATTTTTATCTCAGGGACACAGTCTGTATTGGCAAGTGATTGGCAGCATTCTAATATATTTTATATAGACTCTGAAGATGAAACAATGTATGCTGATAAATTATCCATTTTTGTAAAATGAGAAAGTTTCTCACAGTGCTATCTGTAAATTACAACCACGAGTTTGTTCATGCACTGGACTTAAATGAAAATGTCAGCAAAATCATTTCTTTCTGTGTCAAAGATAAAAACATATGGAAGTGTATAATCCATTATAGAAAAGACCACCTTTAGTACAAATTTCCTGTCAGTCAAACATGGAATTAAATGATGTAATGTGGCATGACCATGCCCAAAACACAAGTTTCACAAGCACGAAATTAACACACTAAATAGAAACTTTAAACAGAAATTTCTCTGACTGGAGCTGTAAGAATTGCCTGAAGTACTGATAGGCTTCAACAATGTCGTCTTGTTGACCACCTATTAATCTCTGGTACATGCTTTCTATCTGGATATTTTTTCCTTCTGAATATTGTAACTATTTGTGGATCACCAAAGTTATAGAAACAGGAAAGGACAGACATACAAACACTTAATAAATATATATGTAAATATATATACCTGTATAACACTTTGCAACTTGTTTTCATGTCAGTTGAAACCACACAGCAGCATTATCATCCTAGAATTCCTAGGCATCATACATCATATGTTCTTCCTCATTCCTTAGTTTATCATTTGATCATATTCTATTTTGCAGTTTCTAAAATTTCCCTTCTTATTGTATATGGGTTTGTCATTATACTCACATCAGTGTCACTAATTATTTTTCTTTCTGGGTGAAGAAACCAGCAGATGAAATTTCCTAGCTGAGATCAAACCGAATCAACACTCATTAGCAGATCCCATGTGTTTAGTAAGCAGTCAGTATTAGAGTGAAAAAAAAGATCTGCTTTTAAAAACATGACACTCAATTCTTTTCTGAAATGTAAATGAAAGAAGAATTAGTGTCCACAGTGAACGACAACATCTTCAAAAGTTAGCTACTTTTGTGAAGAGCTAACAGAACCCTGAGTCTTACCTAGTGGCAAAGATATGTGTTCCACACAGAGCTACACAGTAATTATTCCTTTAATCCTAGGAAATTAATAAAGCTTGATGGATTATGAGATTCTGTCCCAACGGATGTAGACCAATTGACGACATTGTTGACACTTTAAAGACCTCTATTAAGGGCAGGGTCACCGAACCTGCATCATTTGTTAATGCATTACAGCTCCGTGTACTCAGCTACCAAAGGCACAAACACACAGCCTTGTCCTTGCTCCTGGTTGCAGATAACAAAGGTGAAAAAATGTTACCCATTACTTCCCCTTGATCATTTATTCCTCCCTCAGTTTTTCTTTCCATGGAATTTGAAAAAAGTCCAGGAAATTGTGTAAATGCCCTTCAGTGCAAACACTGAGTTCTTAAGAAATCCAGAACAAGGTCTGACCTCAGAGCTGTCCCTTCTTTGAGTAGAAGGGAAGAATAATGGATTCCTGGAGTCCCTTCCCACATGAAATTTTTTGTGATACTATGATTTTAAAAAATCTGCCAACAATCAAAGACTTTAAGACCTGAAAGTGTTTATTATCTAACAGTACTAAATCTCAAGCATGAAAAATCTTTGTTTTCTTGCCATATGTACTGTCTCTCTTGGAATTTTTATACAAATCAATAAGAGTTAGAGAAATATACAATTCAAATACATAATCTTCACAAAAATCTGAAACTGCCTGATTAAACACCCCTGGAATCTATTCATCTTTCACAGAAATCAACACAATCCAGCTTCCCTTCAGCTTCAGTTATTTGGCATCCTATCAAAAATAATAGGTTAAATACAACACATATTTACCGTGTGGTTGACCTTAATGTAATGAAGTGAAGTTGTCTAAATCTATCCCATACTCCTTAATCTGAGTAGCAGTTATGATCTTCCTCCTTTGAATAGCATTTTGTGGGATGGTCCTGGATAGGAGGCCTCAAACAACTGACATAATGTTGTGGCATTTTCCACAGTCCTGCAACTACACCAACTGTATCAAACTTCATGTAATTAGGATGCATGAGGAAATAAGCAGTTCTTCTAGAGAGGTTTGACTCAACTACAGTTCTTTCAGTTACTTAGTATTGGCCACTACAAATAAGTAAGCAATAGAATTTAATACTGAAATTTGGAAAAAAATAAACGCATAGTTCAAACACATATTTAAAGCTCTAATTTCTGTCCACTAGCATTATCTAAAATACTCACCAATCTCTGTGAATAATATTTGACACTTGTTTGTAACTTCTCAATGTCTCGTTACAGAAAAATGATAATGCTGTTGAATTTCTTACCTGATCTTCCGTTTTTGTTTTTTTTTTTTCTTTTTTTTTTAGTTTGCTATTTTTGCAGCCAGAGTGCTTACATGGCCTACTAGGTTTGTGACAGGACAACTGATCCATCCTGTCTCTTTACGTACCAATCCCCTTCACTTCTGCCATAGGCCTTGTGAAGGACAACAACCACAGTCATAAGTTTTGATGGAGTTTTGTCTGCGGCTCCAAACTGAAATGATAAATGCTGTTTAGAAGCCTGCTAATCCAGAAATCCCCTTCAAACCTCATCGTTTTCCTCCCCTGTTTGTGAGGTAGAATTCCCATGGTATGTCCTGTCACCTGACGTGGCTGGTCATCAGGAGGTGGGAGAACAAAGATGGTTCAGGACCAGCCACGGAGGAAAGAAAGCTGCTGTCTTAAGTGCACTAATCTGAACTCAGGTGCTTTCAAGCAGATAGTGCAGAAAGCCAAAGGAAAAAGCCTGTGACGTATAATGAAGTAGAAACAAAGCAGCCTCTACCTAAGGCCTCTGCCTGTTTTGAGTTGTGGCTACCCCATATCCCTGTGCATTGCATGACATTCTCCAACAAGAATACGTGCCTTACGTAAAACCTTGATGTTCTCTCTCTTCCTAAATACACTACATACATACACTTCAAACACAATCTCTATTGTGTTTGATGCTGGAACTAGGATTTTTGGTGCCTTGTCACCCATTGGTATTTGTTCAAGAGAAAAGGTGGACATGATTTTCTGTGGTCTACTCAAGAGAAAGACTTCTGTCTCAGGAGGAAGGTGTCCTTCTCTTTCACATCTCACCTTTTCTTGGAAGAACAGAGAGAAGTACCTATTTAAATTAAACTGGATGGTCAGCATTACATCACTAAAGTTAACATACAAACGGTCAGTGAGGACCATATGTTTCAGATGACAAACTTTAGGTACTCTGACTATACTACATATTATTTTGGATTAAATATTATCTGCTACCCACTGCTTTGATACCATTCCATTCTCGTATTTTTTTATATGCTTCATTAGGTTTCTTCTGCCTCTGTGAGCTTCCTTTTCTGCACAAGGAGACCTAGAAGATATGACTTAATTTCTGTGCTCTCCAGCAAGATGTTGGGCAGTTTTCAGAAGCATCTGCTTTTCATGGATTATCTCCATAGTTGGTGATTTTACTTATTTTTGCTGACAAATAAAATATTTTTTCACTAGCACTTCAAAATGAGTTACATTCAATGCCAAGTCACTAAAACATAAAAGTAGACACATCTTTATTGCAAGAAAGATGCAAGAGAAATTTTCTGAAGTTAATATTATTCAGAGACAATAGAAAGTTTTCACAAGTTTTACATAATTGACTCTTCCAGACTCTTAGAGGTTTTGGTAAGTTGATGCTAGGCTATGGTGAGCTGAAATGGCAATGATGGAGTAAATGAAACAATTTCAGGTTTGCAGCTTTTCTGCTTCATCCATTATGTTAGGACTAAGTCTGCAGACTTATCCCATATAGCATTGGTCCCTGCTCTAAGGCTGGAGACCAATAAGGCTAGCTGAAAAATTAGGTTTCCAATTAGATCTTTTTCAGAAGTTGCAATTTGAGCTGGCTCCAAACCACAACTGAATCACAGATTTCTTCCATGTTGCTACCATCTTGGAAACATCATGATTTGTTGGCAATAATAAAAAGTATGTGAAGTACATAGGCTACAGATTAAGTACATGCTCACATAGATAAGACTGCTATGGTACACCCTGTCCTTATTTGTAAGATCTCCTCTTTGGTTATTGCTTACTTTCTCTTTTTAGGTGGAATGGTTTCAGTTTTGCAATTAAAATGTTCTGTTTAAAAACCCTCTGAGAAAGCAATGTGTAATTTTTCTGTGTGCAACGAAGTATAAAAATATTAATATTAATATCAAGTTCTTTACATTCGGAAGTGCTAACAGTGGATACTCAGAAGGTTTCTCAAATCTGTTTAAGATTAGGCCTAAAAATAAATTGGAGTAAAAGGAATGTTTTTATGTGCTCAGATATTAGGACCAGCTTGAGCTGCAGATCATCTTGGCAGCCATTGCTGGACCTCCCTGGTGTCTAAGGAATTGCAAACTCCTTTCCAAATCCTTTCGGAAATTGCCAGTTTGATAGAATAACATTTCAGGAAACCACTCAAATTTAACATATTTGCTGTTTCATGTTCTGCCAAAACAATGACAGGACACCAGATTAGGTCATACTTTGAAAAATAAAACCTCAGACAATAGATCTGAATGCTGCATTTTATTATTTAAAAGATATCTCTTATTTTTGAAAATGTAGAGTCAGGAGAATGTGTACAGTTCCCTACATTATTCTTTTGTGGATAGTTTCATAAAATATAACATGAACATTTTGTTTCAAGGAATAAATGCTTATTTACAGAAAATGTTATCATGTAGCTAGAGAGGATATTTATGTTTTGTATTCCAGGCGGTATAAAGAGAACACATTGAGAAAGGTCATTAGAGAAAAAGTCTTCGTTTGCTCCCAAAGGATTTAAAATTTAAGTGGGGTACAGATAAATAGTTCAGATTTTAAAATTATGGCATTTGGTTGTCAAAGAAAATTAGAAATTATTGTCTACTTTCTTAACTTTTATTGTGACTTGGATTAGAGTGCAAATTCAATTAACAAATAAATTATTATTTAAAAATAAGTATCTGAAAGCGGTGCAAATAATAGATTTCCCCTAAACAAAGCTGCAATGAAATGAAATATAGAAGTTCAAGGATGTCAACAACAGCAGATTCTATAGGAGCTATAGCCATGATGAGACAGAGACAGGTAGCTAAATGGTATCCTTAGAGACACAAATTGTGTATACTTTATGTATAGATGTAGCATGATGGGAACTCTTAGTAAAGAAATTTTTTTTTTCTATTTCTGTCTTTTAAAGATTAGTTGGCAAGGTCACACTTAACTCATCACAGATCTGGAAGGGTTATGGGAAAGGATATGACACGTTTTGAAAGTCACTGAGTGTTGTTCTGAAATACACTGAGACCATCTGTACTAATTCCTCAGAAACAAGCTGTCCATAGCTTGTGCGTTATGTTATTAGCATGAAAAACTAAAGTTATGCTCCCATGGAAATGTTTTGGCAAATATTAATCCTAAATCTAGCAGTTGTTGGAAGATTAGGCAACTCTGCTGTTCTATGTCAGCAAAGAGTTCTCCAGCAGAAGATGGAACTTCCCTATTAAAATTCTGCTCTTGCATCCTTTTGTGGGATATGGAGCTGTGACTGATTTTGTTCCCAGCCAAGAATGCTCAGCTTTGGAGTTTGAGCATTTCACTGAACACCTTTCCACTAATAAATGATGATTCAACAAAAGCAAAATATTTCCTAAAAATACATTTTCTGCACTTTCTGTGAAAATGATAAATATTTTTTTCAAAAGATTTTATTTTATTTTGATGATGAGTCTATCTAGAGTAGTATAAATTAGAGTGCTTTGACTTTTACACCATTTTATGGTCAATAACAATAAGAATGCTATTAAAAAGAAATATGTTGAAAATTTCTATTTTTTCCTTTGCTTAAACAATTTTTCACTTTAATGATTTTTTTGAAAATATTAAACTTCATTTCTAATGGAAATATCCAGCATCCAAGAGGACCCATCAGCACTAGTTTTATTTTTCCTTTGTCTGATATCTGCTGAACAGAAATTATATTTTTTAGTGGGAGTGTTGAACTCTTTGGAAGCACTCCCATCTTCTGCAGCTTTCAGTTACTTGTAACCTTGATACATAAAAATGCTTTAACATAAGAAAATAAATTATTTTAACCCTTAAAAATGCATTTCAGTATTTTGCATAGAGGTTGATATCTTTTTCAAATGTTGGCTCTTCCATGTCATTAAATGTGTTTGAGACACACTAAAAATGAATGGAAGGATCAGTATACTTTTCCTCCACAGCAGATAAGAGGCCCTTGTTTCCCTTTCAAAAATTGAAATGGCAGCTGTTTTGGCAGCTGCATAGCCATGTAAACAAGATACGGTTTTCAAGCTTCCACATATTTATCATATTACAGGCATTGGGAGACTGAGTCAATGAAACAAAAAACTCGAAGTAGAGATTGAGTGAGTTAGACTACCAAGAAGGAGATATGTTGTTACCCTAGCTCAAAAAACTCTAGGGCAATGAGGAATTAAAATGTTAAAATTAAAGCACAGTTTCATTCCTAACAGGAAGACCGATATCTACACAGAATATAACAAAAATACAACTAACTGAATGCATAAATAAAGATATAAATAATTCATATTTTTGTTACTTTAAAAAAAAAAAAAAAAGACAACAGTAAAAATATCTATTAAGCAAAATTACTCATAAGATGTACTCAGCTTTAAAATACTCCTAACAGACATAAAACGTAAACCAGAATAATAGCTGTCTGCATTTTCTTCCATACAAGCAGAGTAATTAATTCCCTTTCTTCTTGTCACCATAGAAAACTTGTTTAAGGAGAAATAATAATATTCAGCTGTAAGTGTGGAAGGTAGAATATAAACTAATTTTACCAGAATAGATATGAAGATATTTTGGCTTGCATTTTGTAGGTTTTTGTTTTTATTTTCAAGCCCTCTACATCTGAATCAATGATGTAGATTTTGAATGCTGAGACATCCATAAATTCTGATAAAGTCAAATACATAAATTATGCATTTAAAATAGCTGAATCTTGGAACTCAATAAAGTGGTAAGCATTTTTTTTTTTACTTTAAACATGTGAACAACCTCACTGACTCTCCTAGAGCTCACTTTTGCTCTTTTCTCTGTGATAGTAAACATGTCCCCAATGTTTTGCAAACTTCTATCTGCTTTACTGGATAGGTAACTATGGTTTGTCTTTCTGTCATGTTAGACAGCTTGATGTCCTCCACATGATATAGATTTTGTAGAAAACTCTTCCTTAGACACCCTTTACAGATTCCAAATTTTACTTCATCTCCATATTTGAAAGTTATTAAAAACTGACTGTAGAAGGCTTTCAGAAAGTTACAAAACCTGTAAAAATTGATCACAGGGAGTTTGGTCTAGAGTATAATGTTGGGCTTATTTTTTTTTACAGCATAAAACCAGTTGGGAAACATTCAGACCACATGAAGACTGTCTTGTTTTATACTCAGTGGAAATACAGTTTGCTGTAAACCAAGAAAGTAATCCAGAAATCTTATTCTCAGCATACCCTTTACTATATGTAGTCAGGCACGATGTATTGGACTACGAGGTTACCTAACTGTAGGTATATATATATATACACAGCCAAATTATGGTTACTTAACTCACTGATGTGCTTGGAAAATCTGGTCTTATGGCCCTTCTGAAACTGGGAACATATTCTTTCTAGAAAGTCAAACCTGATACTTCTGGTTCTGTGGGACTGGAAAATTATAGTGGGGGTTTTCTTAACTATTGATGTATAGATAATGATGTGGAGCTGCACACTAGACCCAGTTTTTTAGATAGTGTTCTGTCTTTGGGGAAGAAAGACAAAAACATTTTATGGCCACGTAGAAAAAAAATGCGACAACTGTCTGAGGTCACTTACATGTGTGTATAATTTCCAAGACCTATCCAAAGGCATCCAAGAATATGGAGCAAAGACTAATGCAATACAGTATGGGTAAAAGCATGTACCTCACTTATAACATAGCTGTCTCAGATAATTAAACATGTGGCATAATGTGTGTGTGTGTTTGCATGTATGTGCATAATATTTGTAAACAATCATATACCAATACATATATTTCTATCTATCAGTCTTTAAAATATTTTAATTGGGCATGTGACAAGAAAACTTTAAAAAAAAACAAAAAATCTATCTTGCCTAAAGCACTGAGCTTCTAAGGCCAGGCCTGACTTGTGAGTTACTTAGCATCAAATGATGGTTTCTTGTGAAAGAACTGGACCACAGCATGTTTAATGTTCATCGGCAGCTTTCCCTCCCTTAAGGCAATAATAAAATACCTTCTTTAACACTCAAACAACCAAACCTAATCAAGGGATTCATGCGAAAGTGATGTGAATCAAGAGGAAAAAATAAATAAATGGAGTGGTCTTTTGGTCTTGCCGGAGGAAAGAAATATTGTATTCTTCTCTTAAAAGCAGGGCAGAGAAATTAAAACAGGTGTCAGAGACAAACCAGGTCTGCATCCCATAGGTAGAGCTGGAAGGTTCATGTGCCAATGCTGTGGTAAGCCACTGGTGACAGGATCCCTCCCTGGGTGGTCAGGCAGATACCTATCAGTGCAGAGCTGAAACATAGCCAAAACATCAATTTTGAGTGCATCTAAACTGAACTGCAGGTGTGCACTGCAGTACGCCCTGAATCAGAAACCTGGTGGAAGCATGTGATGGCTCTCATCCAGACAGCCCTCCCAGGTAACCATCCCATAGAAAATAGATGAAAGAGAGAGAAAGCTTGCTCTGGTTTGGAGGCAGGGCCCTTATCCAGACCCATCAGCTCTGAAGTGCTCCCAGTTCATCTCCCAGTTCAGATTACAGCCTCCAAGTTTTCAAGTACCCACTGTACTTCCTATATATCTGCCAATTTGTGTAATAATCATACCAATTTTCAGGGTGGAGTAATAGGAATGTAACTCCTAAAGCAAAAATAATAAATGCTTTTGCCTTTCTAGAAAAGAAGCCATATCTTAAGAAAGAAATTCAGTAAACTATTTTGGCACCAAATACAGCATTTAGGACACTAAATTTTGGGAGAAACAACCTAATCTATTTTGCACTAGATATATGCTAAGCACCTTAAAAGCCAAACAAAAACCTGTCTATATGCCCTGTGTAAAGACATAAATGTTACTTAGGGTCCAAACTCTGTGACCTGAATGTTTGAAAACTATTTTCTATGACAAACAACATCTGTTTCCTGTACATGGTTTGCTGAAGTAAAAGGAGAAGAGGATCTAGATTTAGCTACTGTGCCTTGAAGGCTGATGAGTCTTGCATCTCCCCAGTTATTACGGAGTACATCACGTAGTTATCCTAATCAACAACTGCAATGCACGTTGTAGACTGGAACAGGTCAAAATCACTGCTTTGGTAGCAATCAGTACATGTGAGTTATATATACCTGCCTAGATGGCTAAAGTTTCTAATGAAACCACAAGATCAAGCAGTCCCACAAAGAAAGCAAAAGAGCTTGTGAAAAGTTTCTAATTGTTATAGCCCATTCCTGAAGAACTGTATTGGTGTCAAATAAACACTCTTTCCTGCTTTAAACTTACCTGCTAAGATTGATAAGCCAGCAGTGCAAACCTACTGGTTTGAACCTGGATAAATTTTAAGTGGCTTAAAATTCTGGAAGAGGGTTTTGTACCTACACAGCAGAAGCTTCAGTTTGTGACTAAATGGCTGCCACATCAGCAGCTAAAAATAAGAACTATAATTTTCATAGATTTAAGGCAACTCTGATTTAAGCCTGTGACTGGTATCTGGTCTCCTCTTCATGTGGTTCTCTCTCCATCTGTCAATCAAACCAGGAGTTTTCTGAGGACAGAGAGAAGCAGCTGCAGATTCAATAGGAGCTCTGAGTAGCTCATCAGCACAGCTGTTCCCCTACATTTGTTTCCAAAGCAAAAAGTCTTTTGTGTTTATATTAGGTAAGGAAATGTACTATTTGTGTGTATGAGACTTTTCATAAAAGCTTCTGAAAGGCAAAGAAGGAAAAAATATGCTTTAGTAAGAGCTTTTGATGGGAACTTAGAGTTAATTTACTTAGAAATAAAATGCTTGTTAATATTAGTGAAGATTTTGTACTGTAGTGCTTGTAAAGTGAATCATGGCCTGGCTGTCAGTCAAACTACCTTTTATGGACCTCTTCTCTTCCTCTTCTCTTCTCTTTTCTTTTTCTTTCTTTCTTTCTCTCTTTCTTTCTTTCTTTCTTTCTTTCTTTCTTTCTTTCTTTCTTTCTTTCTTTCTTTCTTTCTTTCTTTCTTTCTTTCTTTCTTTCTTTCTTTCTTTCTTTCTTTCTTTCTTTCTTTCTTTCTTTCTTTCTTTTGTTCTTTCTTTCTCTCTCTCTCTCTTTTTTCCTCTTCCTTCGTACTCTTTTCTACCCTTCTTTTCTTCTTTTTAAAAAGAAATAGAATAAAGTAACTACATTTAGCAGGATTATATTAATATTCGTAAATTAATCTATAAATACAGGCAAGTGAGAGTAGGGTTCTCTCCAGTGTACATGAGAATAATATTTGACTTAAAAAAAAAAAAAAAAAGACAGAATAATTGGATATTATCCCAAAATTCTGAGGGATCCTGCCTCTGAAGATCATGGAAAACTGACACTAGATCTCCACCTTCATGAGAAAATCCATGTTTTAAGTAGGGGGATATTAAAATTTGTTTCTGCAGTAGAGATATTTATCTGACACTGCAACAGACATTATTCCCTGATTCCAAACTGTTCCAAAAATATTGCAATTTGTCTTGATTTTGTAATGCTTTTGCTCACACAAATTCTTCATTGCCTGTCTAATGAGCATATCTAAAGTGATTTGTGATTTATGTTATTTTCTAGCAGGATTTTGAAGCAAAACTTGTGAGCAAAAGTTGCAAATCAAAGAAAATGATATGATTTCTTACCAAAATAAATTAAAAATCACTGGTTTTGTAAAAAAAAAAAAAAAAGAAAAAAAAATTCAGCAGTTTTCTTTTTGTCTTTGTACATTTAGATGCAGTGGTTCATAAAAGGACAGACTCAAACCCATTGAAATCGATGAAAGTTTCTGTTGACTTCCAAAGGCTTTGGACCAAATCCAGAGTACACATTCATGACTTCAAAGTAGGAGACCCATTAAAAAAATGCAGTTCTTGGTGTGTAATGCTACAGTCTTTTGTGTTTTCATTATAACAATTACAACAGAAGACCTTTGTGCCAGATGTTGGGTCACTCACGAGAAACATCTGTTAGTAGCACGCAAAACCTGGCTGGATCAGGGCCATTAGGAAAAATAAACAAAAATACATTCTTTGTTTTCATTACAAGAATTATTGTAATTCTCCCAAGAACATGATCTTTCCCCACAAGAGGAAGATTTTGTGAGCCATATACACTAAAACTTGAAGACATGAGATCAGTGCCAGCAAGAGCTTTCCTGGAAACTTCTAGACTCATTTGGATCTGGCCTGAATCAAAGCAGAGAACCAGCTTCTCTTTTCTCTGACATAATAGATTTGTTTTTTCCCTGCTTTCTGAGGGTAAGAAACCATCTTCAACACAAATCATGCATGGGACATACACAATTTCTTTTTTCTCCTCCATTTTTTTCTCCGTTTGTTTTTTTCTCTTACTAGGTAAGCCATTTGGACTGGGCTCTGTTTCAAGCTGTTTGGATCATTAAATGTTTAGCAAGAAGTTAGGTCAGACTTTTAGGTAAAAGCCACATGTCAAGTCAATTTTCAAAGGCTAGTGGCCAAAGTTCACACAAGGTAGTCTTGTACCCCAGCAGCAGATGGGAATCGGTCCCAGTGGATTTGCTCTTGGCAGAGCATATTTGTACTGGTTTGTGCTAGCGGGAGATATGTGGCCTGGGACACAGGCTGGAGGTCTTCTCTCTGGGAAGGGTCATATGCTGAGCTGAAAACTTGGGGTCATGCCCAGCCATTCTTAGTAGCTGAGCTCACATCTGCAGAAGATCTCTGAGAGGAACTCCCAAAAGCATCCGGACCGACTGAAGGAGACAGCCTGGTTTTCCTGAAGAGGAACACAGCTATTGTGCTATTAAGAAATCTTAAAGTGAGAAGGGAAAGTGGAAAGTTCAAAACTAATGGCGATTGCACAGAGATTGTGCTTTCAGCAACAAGCCTGTTGACTTAAATAAAGTTCACTGGGGTCAGTGGTGATGGTGGAATATGGCCAAGGGGCTCTGGGTAAGGGTTAGGCCTATTTGAGGAAGATGATGGAAGGAAGACCTCATCAAGACTTTTTGTATAAAATATTGGGGAGACAGAGGAGTTTGCTGAAGGTGAAAGTGTCTTAAAATATATAGGTTTTTTTCTCTTTTATTTTCTGTGGAGCATGTGGATTTGCAGATCAACAGCTATTCTCAGATCAAAGGTGGAATTTCTCATGATACAATCAAGGAAATGTTAAAACCTCAGGAGAATCAATAGTTTAATGACAACCACTTCTTTTTCACCCTTATTTTATCCAACCTATATTTGGTCACAACATTTTTTCTTAGCTGTGCCCCCATCCCCCCTTCCTGTTTTTAATAAAACCTTGGGTTTTTTCTGGCACAAAGAAAGGAAAACTGGCCTCATGGATACCAGTTGCCTGTTATAGTCTTGGTGTTGGTCCTGTACAGACAGACAAGAGATGGATGGAAGTGCAACTGCTGCTGAATACTGCAGGAGAGAGGAGATTTAGGGGAATATTAGCCTGTTCCTGTTGATATGTGAATTTGCCTGTGGAGCACATAGCATGCACTGTCCATGTGGGAGGCTGCAGATGTCAGGCCAATATTTTTCATGACCTGTCTCAGTATTATTCTCTGCAAAGACCTTGGGGGTGATACTGCGAATCCCCTTAGAGAATTTTGCTTTTGCTGGCTGACACTGGCTCAGTACAACTTTTCTGCCTGGAAGGTCCTGCTCATATAAGGGAAGGAAATGCGGACGGTCACAAACCTCATCCTCCTGGAATGAAACAAAAACATGCCTCTCTGGGAACACCTGTTACTGGTTTAAATGTCTGTTTACACTGACCCTTAAAGCAAGCTGAAACTCAGAGAAGGGTGGAGCTTGGAAAGCAAAGGACAGCTGAGAAAGATCTGTTCTGCATGCGGTGAAGATTTTTAATTTGCAAAAAAACAGAACTCAGACAACACTGTCTAGTGGTGTCTTGACGGGGCAGTAGGAAGCTGGGTCATAGAATATAACTTTTGTCTAATGTCAAGCCAAATGCCCAACAGGTGTAAATTCCTGTAAATCACTGGAGCTTTCCTTCTGTATGTTGTGCTGCTCTGTGTTGTGGGGCACACAGACAAGCCTCTGTTTGGACTTTCTATAGGGCATTAGAAATTTTTGTATGACCTGCCTCCTGTTTTTGACATTTTGTCAAAACCCAACCGGTCCAAATTGCATTCTTTAACCTGTTTTAGTCACTTGTTACCTCCTGCGTGCTCATGCTATTTGCTGACCTCTGTTGTACTCATTCCTTTTGTTCATGGTCAAACACACAAGATACATCTCCTAAAAGAGAAGCTGAGAAAAGGATTTGAAGTCAGCTGGACAATGTGATGGCTTGACAGCTGCATGACCAAAAATGTCTCTTGTTTTCTGGACTCACCATGACAATCCTACATAACCTCCATGGAAGCAGAGGCAGATGTGCTGACCATAGCCAGCACATGTGCCCTGGCTGAGGACAAGCTATCAGGAATTAGTCATTCCGATTTGGAAGCAGAATCGTTGATTACCCTCTCAAAATTATAACTTTACTGTTTTAATTAAGTGAGCTTGCAAAAACATGTGCAAGACCTCCTGATACTGGAGTGTGTTGTTTGGAAAGGGTCACTACAATTGACGATGGAAATACTTAGTTTCTCTATCACTGCTCGTCTCTGCTAGCCTATTTCTTTATTTTTCTCCTGACCATTAACTGTTCTGTCTGGAACACATTTTAATAATCAAGAATTGAAAAACAACCACTGGCTTTTCTCCACCATATGGTAGTTTCTTGGAATATCTTAACAGCCTGTATTTATCTATTTCTAATACTGATTAACTGGCTGAGCAGAAATGATAACTTTTTTTAATCCTTACCTATAGAGTGCATTCTTTTCCCTGAAGCAGTTCAGAGTACAAGTAATGAAGGCAGTTTTCTGTGCACAGTGGATGAAATGGAGAGAATTTAACTCTTACAGGACTTTGGATCTCTCTTTAAAAAGGATTGTCTGCTATCCAGTGTGGCTGAATGTAATACAGAAAGCAAAACTTAAAAACAGAGCACTTCATCATGATCATTTCTAGGGGAAAATGGACCTCAGAGATTTACTTTTCCTTGTAGGTCTTCAAAATTGACTATATAACATTGCACACCCCAAACAATTGATAAACTTATTATTGCTCTAGATTTTAAACGTGTACAGAAAGCAGGACGGAAAAAGGAGAAATTCACATCATCAACAAACTAAGTCAAATTTACATTGATTTTTCCATTGACTTGCCATCCATGTAATACAGGAAAACCGGCATAATCCAGAGCAGTGCTGCTGTTCAGGTATTGGGACTGCAAATACCGATTGCTCTATTGACACCCTCCAGGGCAATTCATCACCCACAGTGTCTAACATGTCATGCATGGCTGTAGCTGCAGTCAGCTGACTGCAGACAATATCTTTGTTTTTTGCATCTGACATCTGAGGAACAAGTACTGTATGGATCTGTGGTCTACACAGCATGGATACAACTGGTGAACAGGATACTGTAGGTTAGGGCTTCAATAGAAGGTAAAACTCATTTTCCTTATTTAGTAATAATGCTTATCCTGGCACCAGAAAGTTGTTTCTGTTCAGGTTTCACTTGTTGTTGTGATTTCAGAGCATTTATAACTACAGGCACGTTGCTATGGCACACACAACACAGGTCAAGAAAGAGGACAAAGCTCCATAATCACAATTGTTCATCAGGCTTGCCTAGATTATTACTGATCTCATGAAAATACCAGAGCAAATCCTATAGAAATTAAGAGAAAGGCTCATCCTGAATATTGTTTACTCAATGCAGTGATAGGTAATGTTGAAAACCTATTTCCCAAACTGTGGGCTTGAAGTTTGACTAGAGATATAATAACGTTGATATAATAATGGAATACTAGAAAGTAGAGGTTTTATCAAATCAATCTGCCACTGAATTAATAAGTGCTTTTCTGCCAGGCAGGCAGCACCTCAGCAGTTTTGCTAGCTTTTTGAACAGCAGCATTTCAAAACCTGACAGAAAAAGTAGTTTAGTTAATGCTGGAGATCTACTTTAGACAAAGCAAAAATTTGCTAAATGCTGCAAAAGGTTTTGTTTCAGCATAAGCAAAATAACAGCCATACTGATCACCATCATGGTACAGAAAGCAAGGCAGTACTCATGGAAATGTGTAGATGCAATGTGGGAAATAGATATTACTCAGTGTATAACTGTATTCAATAATAATAGAAATGAAATGTGAAAAGCTGAAATGCCAAGTCCTTCACATAAAATCTTGTCCCATAGAAATGGTGGTAACAAGTATTGCTCTCATATATATAACTTTTACTTTTAGAATTCCTATTCCTGTTAAAAGGGTCAGTGAAACTACCACTGTAATACTTTGACTGTTTATTTCCAGGTGCACCCCAAATGCTCAAGTTCATTACACAGACTATGAAATCATTATGATTTTCACCTAAGAAATGAATGGGCACGTGTTTAAGAACAGAAGATTTGTGTGGTAGATGATACTATTTTGTTACCTGATACGTTTATATATCCCCTTATTTCAGATATTTGTCTTACAAATAACAGTCTTACAAAAACAATCCTGAAGTTCAAGTCATGGATAATTTTGAGCATCTGATTAAACAGGCAGTGAAAAATTGAAAGAGACTTTTATGCACAAAATTGTAGCACATCAGTAATTATATAGCGACATTGCCATGGCACTCCATGAACTGTGAACAGAGTAAGGCAATGAATTATTTCAATTTCTCTTTTAAACCCTAGTGCATGCAGAAAAACATTTGAACAGTTGAAATCTTGTTTATTGCACAATGAGCTCTGATAGGTAAATCCTTTAATATACGGGGGGATTTGTCACCAACCAGCCCAAAGTGAACAAAAAAATGACTACTCAAGACTTCAGTTCCATAAGGCTATGGAAATTAACTTTCAGATATTTCAAGCAGGTGAACTACAAATTTGGTGCTGAGAAACCAACTATTTTCTGTATGTGTATGTCTCAAACACTGAGAGCTGGAGCCAAACAAGGATCAATGGTAATAACGCACCATGACAAAGAAGAGGATGTGGCTGAAGAACGAGGCAATATGGAGGTAGAGCATCCCTTTTCTGGGACAACCATCTGTGTTCTAGTTCCTGGAGATAAGGACAACACAGTGCAGGAGGGTAGGGTGGGGATCAAGATAATGAAAGATCCCTGAAAAGAAAGCAAGAGAGTTATGTTCAGGTTGGGGAAAATTTATCTATAAAAAAGTAACCCACAAAGCCTGGGTGTGTGCGTGCCAAAGGACCATGAACACCCCAGCTGGATTGATGCTGGAGCCAGGACTGGTGATCTCTTGCCCTTTCTTCTGTCCATTCACACCCTCTCTCTCTCTCTCTCCCCCCCTCTCATTCATCTCTCTCTTTCTCTCTGCCTGTTCACTTTACCCCTTTATCCAAAACCCACTGCTGCGTGCTTATCCTAGGAGGTCAGGGGCTAACATACCAATTTCCACGTCAAGTCTGACATTTACTAATAAAACTGTGTAAGCTCTTGCAGTCCGTCTGACTTTTGTCATTTTTTCCGACCACAAGCATCTAGGAATCTTGCGTTCCCCTTAAGGCTGGGGGGCCACAGCTGCTGTGACATGTTTTTGGGATACATAACGACAGCCTCAGACGCAAGAAGCAAATGCCTTTTTCCTTTGGACCGACTGAATGCTCACTGATGTCAGGAGAAAATCTCCCACTAATTTCAAGTCATTATCAGTACACACAGGGCATTTTTTGCATTTTGAATTACTGTATTTAATTATTGCATATTAATTATTACTGTTGTTGTTACTCCATGCTAAGGTCAAGAAATTTATGTATAGAACTTTTCAGTGGTCAGTCACTTAAAACCAGAAGTGTTTTTAGGGTGACCAGTTAGAAGAAACACACTCACATTGCTGACTAAGTAGCATATTTTGGCAATGCTGATCAGATAAATATTATATTTAAAAGTGTAACAGGTTTACTAGCAGCAAAAAGGTTGAAAGAGGCTTTACATTAATTGAGGTATTAAATATTGCAGAGGTGATGACTCATTACACCCTTTCTGGCACAAAATATGTATCAGAAAAACACATGCCTATGTTTTGAAAGTCTTCAAAAGCCTTGTGGGAATGTCAGAGCTCTTTTGATGAGGTCATTTTCTACATGTTTAGTACATAGAAGTACTAAGCGCAAATGAAAGGAGCAGATACCAGTCCTATAGAGCATTTAACCACGGCACAGCTGGCAAAAAAAACCTATTTAGTGTAGTTTGGCTAAACTTTGGTTTTAATCTCAAGATGAAGAGTTCAAAAACAGCTCTATAAAATATCATGAAGGAAAACCATATGGAGTTCTGAGTTGCTGAAAAGCACAGATAAACATGCTGGCCTACAAAAAGCTGATTAGCCTTTAATTCTCTATAACAGCAGTGCCTTAAAAGTGGTTTTCAAAGTCAAGAGCTGCATTCAGGTTTATGGCTGCTAAGGGACCCCTTTTGGTTTGAGATGACGAAAAAGAATAGAGTCCCAGGCAAAAAGGATGTTATTAGTAGAGCTTTTTTTTAACATCTGTGAAAGCATACAGGGAAAAGCTAATATCAACACAGGAAAAGGTTTCTTTAACTATCTGTGTTAAGCTATTTAGATTAATATTAGATAAATACAGAAAAATCTCCACCTACCAAAATCATCTCTGGTCTCCCCAAATGGCTTCTCATGTACTGAAAACCCATTATCATAAGAGCTGTGATCTGCAGTATTTAACAACTTCTAATTGGCATGTGTAAGCATAGACAGAGTTTTATTATATGAGTTCAGAGTCGGGTTCCATTGTACCCCATTGTCTCTAGCTTTGGTGATCCTGATTGTCTGTTGTACATTAAAACAACTCCGTGATTGAGAGGCTGGAATTATGTTCTAAGCATTGCTCAGAGCATGACAGAATAAGAATGGAAAGTTGTGTTTCAGATCAACACTGATGAGTAGTTTATTAAAGTATGAACAACTGACTGCTAATAAGCACATAGCCATGGTTTCCTGATGAATATGAACCAGTTAAATGAGTAACTCTTCTGTAAGTATATGCTTGGCATGGCTTGTTCATTAGTCTGCAAGCAACTTCTTTTCTCCATTCAATATAGAAGGTCTGGTGAGTTAATAAAATGAGGGGAAATAAAAATACCACAGAGCAATTCAAGCAGTGAAAGCTAAATTATACTCTTGTATATTTTGAGACCAAGTGTTTTACCTGGTTGGTTGCACTCCAATCCCATTGACATCAATTGACATTGCTACAATATGTGTAGAAAACATAGCACTGAAAGTTATATTATGATATGCTGCATTGATTTTGCAGAACTGCGGATAAAACACTACAAATTACATATTAAAATACTTGTATTTAAATAGTAAGAGAGGTCAGAACCTGCAAATATGTATTATTGTCACCATGAAATATTATAATTAACGTTAATTTCTTAGCAATATATTATGGTTAATGAGATCTGTTTCAGATCTTATTATAAATTTGAGACAGTGTCATATTTAATCTTTTACCAAGATCAGTACAAAATCCTAATCCCACTGAAGATTCTAGAAGATTTTGCACCAAATGAAGTTGAGAATTTACTCAAGAATTACTGAGCTTACAGGGGCGCTATACGTTACTCTTTGTTTGACTTGTCACAAAAACCCGATTCTGATTAGTTTGCAGGCATATTCTCCAAAAAGCAAAGGCAGGAGGGATCCATTTTCTAGTCACAAAACTGTAATGAGAAGCTTGTTTCATACAGTGCAGACCTGATCTAAGGTCATTGTAAAAGGGAATTGGAGATTAGGATGCAGATCCATACACTAGCATAGATATAGTCCTCAAGATTATGTAGAAAGCACCAGGACACGACCATCAGTGACAGATCCCAAACAGAAAAAATTAAAGTGAATCCTGTCACTCTAAAATGATATGATGAAGAAGAGAAACCTAAGCCTTCTGAAGGTCTGAAAAGTAAAGTTGATTAAAAGGCCCTTGAGATTTCAAAATGTCACCAATAAAATATAGCCCAGGTAAATCAGAAATTTGGGCAAGAGTGATGGGGAAAAAACTAAAATCCTGCAAGACATTTCTTGGTTTTGTTCTCTGTTTAATTAGATGCTTATGAAGGCCACTACTGTTACGATGTCTAAGACATCTGAAGTATTTAAGAATAGATATAATAGTTTATTTTCTTTCCAACTCCATAAACAAAGCAGCGTAGGGATTTCTCATAGGAATTTTCTTCAGCTACAGCAGAAGGATGTAGTTAGGTCAATATAGAAGTGGTGATTAGTGTCCTACAAAGATTGTTTTTCTCTAAAAGAGGAGGGGGATTTTTCTCCTATTTGTTTAAGTTACTTTCAAAATGGAATACATTCAACTGGAAAAAGATGTACTTCATCCATAATACAGTACTGAGATTTTGAAACAATAGTGGTTCTTATTCACAACTCATTTTTTGTGATTTGACTTTTGCAGGCAGATAATTCTTATATCATTAGATTTTGTCTTTCTTACATGAATATGTAGCTGAAGAGATAGCCATGAAAGACCTCGTCTACATGTATTAAAACTGAGAATTATTGTTTAAAAGATATTTCAAAATGTTTTAAGATTCACTTGCTAATTCAGAATATCTCTGTGCCATGAGATGCATAAGCAATGCTTGTGCTCCAAATGTGGGACAATCTATTAATAAGATCTCCAAAGTACAGTCAAAATATTATAGCAAAAGAAAAAACCCTCGATTTGTAAAATTTCTCTTCCATTCTCACTGTTCAAACTCTGTTTCTCTTTTTATGGATCTCAGCTTTTTAACAGTTATCTCTGCCAACACATGAAGCTCATTTGTTCCTTAGAAAAACAGTAGCAGAGATTATGTTAAATGAAAGTAATGGATTTTAAAATTAACTGAAAGAATAGAACAGCAGGTGTGCAACAGTCACAACAGAGCTGCACACAAACTTCGACCTTGGTGCAAGAGGACACGATGTTGTCACCTTCCCTGACCGGCACCTAAGTGATACTACCTGTTCAAATACTGCCACTGACAGAGTTCTGAAATAGAAGTATGAATTTGTTTCTCTACTAGACAGGCATTGTTTGCCGAAAGGGAACATTCCTTCATCGTTTTTTATAGCTAAACTAAAAGAGCATCTAACTGGTATATGAGCATGAGACTGATAATAACAGCTCATAATCTCTGCGATTCTACATGAATTATTTTTTCCATGTGAGAGAATCTTACTCAAGAGCAAAACCATTCATTGATCACTTAGCACTGATTAGTCATATTATTAGTAAAGGCAAATGCCTGGGATAAGGAATTTCTGTTTTCTGAACAATGAATTTAGACATGAAAAGAAGGTGAAAAGAATCTGGGAGACATATCTCCAGCAGGGGGATTTATAACATTTTAGATTCTTACCACTTTTCTGAGTACAATGCTAGAGAATGGCAGGGGTATGGGTCTGCAGAGCCTAATTTATATCTGTTTCTTCATGGGAATTCTGTTCTCTCTCACTTTAAATCACAGTAGTAGTTACACACACACACACACACACACACACACAAAGACAAAAACCTTTTGTTTTTTTCATGCAGTAAGATTTCATTAGCCAAGATTAATGACCTAAGTCACAAGAAATCCAAATGTATTTTTGGAAAATGAAACTTCTATCCCACTTTCTTAAACTATTTTCTGGGCTTACTGACATGAGGAAAATTAGGGATCTTTCATTTTCCATCTCCCTCTCTTTATCCACCTAAATTTTATTTCTAGTTATTTCTGATCCTTTGATCAGCTTTATAAAAGCTTTGCAGTCTTGTGCTGGCTTTCCCACTTCCTAGTTGTGTCACTGCTCTTTGTAAAGAAATTTCTGCAGTTGCTTTCTACTGTGTGAGTGATCAACACGCTCAAACTTTCCCATGAGCTGTACTGCTTCTTGTTCATCGCTGATCTACCAACAAAAACATCTCATCTTTTCATCTCATAGAATTTTACTGAGCTGGTGTGGTATCTGTGAAGAACAGTACTTTGCAGCTATTCTTTGTGCCATTAATAGCTTTCTTCAAGTTTTAGTAAATGAATCATGGGGTGTTCTAGTAGTGACTCAGAAGTCATCCCACTCCATTACACAATTCATTGATATTTGATGTTTAATCTATGTATGATTTTTTTAAATGAAAAAGCTGGACTACAGAAGCAGAAAAACGTCTACCCTAAATCGCTTGACAGAAATCTAGCATTCTTGACCTTAAAAATGTTTTTCCAAATTATTTTTTTTACAACTTCCCAGACTGGAGTTTTATTAACAACACATATCCAGAAGTGATGAATGTGATTCAAAAGAATGTTAAAAAAAGAATGAGATATATGTGGGGTGAAATATTAACAATTCAACAAGGAGCTTTCACATGCAAAACAAAAAGAGAAATCTTTTTTGTTGCCTGTTTTGTAAGAAGACAGGCAAGAAGGTGCTAGTCCAAAAGTTGCTTTTGTAGAACACTAAAATATGTACCTTGAAGTTTTAGATATTCTCTAATTACAGTCAGCAAATCGCCCATTTAAAAAAACCCTACAAACCTGATATTTATTTGTTGCTGGGAGTATTGTACAACTGGGGATATAGGTTCAGATTTAGACAAGATGGCTCTCTGAGGGTCAAAGTATCTGAAGAGTGATTTGGGCAAGATCAAGATACTTCAGTCTAACAGGTCATTCTACAAGACTTACAAGAGGTTCTTAGTCTCTGTTTTATACTTGTGGAAAGGCCGAGGTTGCATAGCCATGGTGTTTTCCTAAATTACATGAGTTTCACCTAAATTATGCAATGACAGAGACTCCAAATCTACCTCTGACCTGATCTAAGATATCCGCAATGAAGAATTGTTTGGAGATGCTGATTCGTGCCTCTGTGTAGTATACTTGTGTTAGCCTATTTCTGAACCCCAAATAACAAACTTTGCTTTTAAAAAGGGTGGATTTAGCTTAATTATGTGTTGGCAAAACTGTACAATTTTCAGTTTGGGTAAGTCCCAGCTAAAGCCAGCTTGGACATTCATGGATCATGGTATAGTCCATGCTGCAAACAAAGAGAACCATGACTAGAACTGCTGAACTGAGTATGAGAGTTGGAAATAGTAGTAAGTGGACATCAACCACAACAATGAAAAAATAGTTTTTTGGACTGAAAAAACAAAACCAAAAATCTGTCAATGTAGGTGCAGCCAAATACATATTCCATGTCTTGGGTACAGAGTATATTCTAAGAATTAAGTAGTATGCTGCAATTATTTAAGTATTGCCATGAAGAAATGACATGGTAAAAAGGAAGTGATAGGAGAAAAAATGCTAGTGTTCCTTCTTTGGTAAATCATAAAGATTGGCTAGATTTTCATTGCAAGCTTTGCCCTAATTAGAACTTCAGAAGATGAGATAAAATTTAGCTTGCTCTGTCATACATATTTGTAGGACAAGATAAAACTCTTAGAAGTCATGGATTTAGAAACTTATAGGTTTTCCCTTGAAGATGATCCACAGTCTCAAAAATAAATGAATGGATAGCCTCTTTCAACATTTCTTTTCTATTTGCTTTTATTTTGTGGATCTCTGGAAGATGTGAGTTGCTCTGGTATCATCATTGATAGACTTCATTATACATGGAGAAGTGTCCCCTAAGAAAATATTTTAAGCAAAGTGAAGAAAGCAATATATTCCTTTCCATTATTCCTTTCCATTAAATGCAGAACCCTTAGAAGTAAATGTAGAGATGACAAAGATAAATTTTGCATTCAGTTGTTACTCTGTTCCTTCCAATAAGAGGGACTGTGCACAGATCTTAAAGGATTAGACCATTCACTCTTCACAGGTTATGAAAGAAGTACATTTACTGGAGTTTTACTGGAGGCTGAAGAAAATCTTGGTATAGCTGTTCTAGGACTTTGTAAGTCTTTGCAGTTTTACGGTGCTCTGTACTTAAATCAGAGATAATTTTCTGACTACTACTTAGATTATAAAAGTCACAACTTGTTCCAATCCTAACAATTTGCAGGTGTACAGATTCCTGGAAATTATTGTCCTTCTTTTCATAAAAAGTACAAAACAAGAGAAGAAGTAAAGCTAATGGTTTGAAGAAATGAATGAAGAAACATCCCTTTCCCACATATCAAATTGCAGTGAAAGCCCATAGGCCAGTTTAACATCTTTGCAGCACGTAAAAGATGAAACAGTTGTACTGATTTCTCTCTTTCCAAAAAGAAGACACCCATATGGGCAGGCAGATGTGCTATATGGCCAATGAGAGACTCAAGATATTCAAAACGAGCATTTGAAGACTAGTCTGGATGTTTTGAAATGCAAAAAATAGACTGACAATAGATGCATGCTTTGCTAATTGAATCCCAATCCTAGTTTCAGTGATGGGTAGAATAAAAAATCCCAAATGACTACCTAACTTAGAACAGGAAAAATAAGGGGGCCAGTCAGGCTGCAAAATCGACAATCTTTTTCTTCTCTGTGCTCAGTGCAGGATCGATGAGACCAGTTGTCTAAATGTGAAATGAGGGGGATTTTGTTGTTATTTTTCTGGGGGGAAAAAAGAAAGGAAAAAAAAAAAGTTATAATGAGCTATCAGAACAATTCGTTCACCTGTTTCTGCTCATAAAGAGAATTTTTGCAGTCATTAGTAGTAGACTGTATTTTGGAATTATAAAACTCATTAAAAGCAAAAGAATAAACAGAGCAATAGTAGATTTGCTTTGAACTCTTAGAAACAGAAAAGTTTATATACTCTCTAAGGAAGATGATATTTCATAAAGATTGACTCAGGCGGTAAAAACCGTAATAAATATCTAGAATACGTCCAAGTCATGTTCAAAATCTATTTTAGATGGCTGTAATGTATAGTGATACAATGGTACTTGTGAAAACCTACTCATTCATATTCATAAATTTTTGCAAAGAAATCTGTAATAATGATCACACTGAGAGCTGTGACCATTTATATCTTGCATTACTTTGATAAGTAAGGAGGAAATGTTCCAGACTAATATTGCCAAGGTTCAGGATATGTTATTGTGATCTTACCTGGATAACCCCAAATGATCTCTTCTTCATCCGTAACTAAGGTATCTGTTTAGCAACAATAAAGGTGACCACACTGAGGTTAGTGTGTCCTTAAGCAAAATTAGCATAAGGACAGAGAGAAAAACCACTTCCATTTAAATCAGAACACCATATGGTCTTGTATTGGTTATTTGAGGTTAATGGTTATTTAAAATAATAATGCTAAATAAGTACATGAGTTTGGACATTAAACTAGGATATCAGTTTTGAGTTAAAACCTTCAGAAAAGCTTGTACTAAATACAGATTTCTTTTGCTGTTAAATTAGTTCAAATCTTTTGATGTGAATTATGCACACTCTAAGCTTAAGCAGTGCAGACAAACCCTGAATGGGTCCAGTTTTGCTGCCCTTTCTCTCACGTAAGCAATGTGAGAGAAAACAACCCATGTTTACTCCTTTTAAGTAAACTTAAGTTGCTCACTGGACTTCTACATATTAATAAACTTCTTCGGTCAGGACCCCCTGTACTAATACAATATGAGCATAGAAATATTAAAAATTTATTATATTGGAGTTAAGAGATGTTATAGTGTCAAATGGACAAAATTCTCAGAACAGAAATGTGATATCACTTTACTAAAACTACTGGCGGCTCTAATTGCAGATCCATGTTAGGAAGTTGGCTTAAAAGCATGCACTTAATTATAGGTGGCTACCTATGCAGACATGTATCAGCACTTCTAGCTGGTTTTGTATACCAAAACTGGTTTGTTTGTGTAAACACCAACCTTATTACACAGTACTAAAATGGTACAGTTAGCCAGTAACACACATTATTTTTTTGACTATCAGAGAAAGGATGTTTGTTGCTTATTCTGAAAAATTGCATTTGTGGCTCTATTAAAATAGGTAGATCAGCAGTGTATACACACACACACACACACATATATATACACATACCCCAGAACAACATTATTTTTCCATAAACTGTACTACATTGATGTGAGAGAAAAGCAGGACAAATTAAGCATCAAGTATCATCCTTTTGTAGAAGTGCTCATAAGATATCCTATACATGTGGGTTTTTCTAGATACACAGTTTATGAGCAGATGTATGTATGTAAATGATAAAGTTCAACAAAATGCAGTTAGTTATTGCACAGAGTCAGCATTGAAAACAGAATTTTTGGCACATTTTGGACTTTGAAGCAATTGTAACGTGGTCGAAGAATGGATCTAAGTGAAATAGATTAGTCAGAACCTGATTTTTATTTTCATTTATGTCAATGGCAATTGAACATATTAAATGTTTCCAGAATTGATTTCCAGCTGTAGTCACTGCCTTGCATGATAAGTACCTCATTTTCTGCAAGGCTTTTAAGGAATTCCAAGTTCAATAAAACTTCAGTTCCCAAGGTGGAACCCATCCCTCATTTTGGTCCTGAGTTAGGCATTTTTGATTTAGGTTTTTCTGCAGCCTGTTAATATTTCCTCATATTTTTATATGTTCTCTTAATTGAGGGTCATACTAAGTTTGGTTATTTTCCAAATTTTCTTTAACAAACACAAGTCAACTATACTCATATTGGTTTTTACCAGATATAAAGAGCATCCTATTTCCTCTAAAGAAGGGTTTTTGGGATATTTTGCAGGCAATCCTGCTATTTTCTCCCTCTCTTTCTCCTGCTTTCCATGAATCAACACCACGCCACTGCCCCTTTCTTCTGCTCTGATCCTGCCCATCAAAATCCTTGCACTTTTATCCTTGTGACAGTTTCAACCCTTGAATAAAACATAACTAATAAACCCAGGAGAAAACCCAGGCTGCTATTTATTTAGGAAGAGATGGGACTAATATGCTATCTCTTCATTCCTAAACTATTTTATTAAATGCAAGCAAAAAGGTATCTATAGCTTTTTCTTCCTGTCCTAGAGACTGAGCTCACCTTTGTCACCTTATTTTGTGCTGCTGAGCTGGAAACATTTTTCTTGAGTTTACATTTTGGACATGCAGTCAATATCATGTTTCACAGAAAAGTCAATAATATTTAAACAGGACAGTGCATAGCCAGAGGGTAAAAAATGCCATTATGTAATATTAAGGAAATGTCACATTTACTAATTAATGTATCTGTAGTTGAAAAGGGAAGAGGGCCCTGCAGTTCATTTTTGCAACAGTGTTTAATAAGTATTTATTCCTATCTTTCCCAATGACTGATTTAGCCAGTCAGAATGATATGATATTCCCAGAAAGGAGAATCAGGAATTAGCTGGGTTGGAAAGCACTGGGAATGGCTGCTGATAGAGATTTCTTGAGGTTTCTGTTTTCAGAGTTACTGAGGTAAGTGTGGCATAACTCCTGCCAAGGTATCCTTTAATACACAGTATCGTAAAGAAAGGAATCTGGCCCTGTGTATTCTGATGACACCTCAACACTCTTCACTTCACTGGCCTTTTTTTTGGTACTTGTGGATATGATTTCTTTTACATATTATTGGTTTAATTAAAAGATTTTAAAATACAATGGAGTGGGAAAAAAACCTATTTAGCTTGCAGGAATTCAATTATTTTATTTTCTTTTTAATACGGTTGATGTGGAGCTTTTGATTCTCCTTGAATAAGTGCATAATTCTTGAATCCCATATCTCAAACTAGCTTCACCTGAAACAGGCTGAAAAAAGGAATTTGCTCAGGTCTGTTTGGAATTTGGTTTAACCACTGGGGTTTTTTCTGCAAATTGTGAGGAACCTTTCAATGATCATTGACCAAACAGGGAGCAGCAATGTAAGGGAATCAGGTATGTGTGTGTGTTTCTTAAGTTTTACTGCAAATATTTTCCACTCTCCTCGGTGGGCCAACATCATCCCGGATTTAAATTTACCAAGGTCAATGAAGTTCTACCAAAGAATAAATTGGCTTGTTAATTTTTAACAGAGTGCTAAAGGAAACACTGATTGCATTTTTTAAACTCCAGCTCTTTTCTTTCAAAAGGAAAAAAAATAAAAGCCAAACAAGAAATATTTATACAGAAAGAATATTGAAGCATCACCTGGTTAGTAAACTGCTTAGTGGTGTGACACTGAGCATGTTTGCTCATGGAGTTTTAAAGTGTTTGGAGAATGTATACATATTACTGAAGGGGGTTTTGGCATTGTCA
Organism: Pachycephala philippinensis; assembly: GCA_013397055.1. NCBI lineage: Eukaryota > Metazoa > Chordata > Aves > Passeriformes > Pachycephala > Pachycephala philippinensis. Next base: position 671,234 of record VWZT01013977.1, read on the forward strand.
CTTGATGTCTGGATTGAAACAAGCATTTCTTTTATTGCTGACAAATAGAAAGCATGTGTTTGGCATTATTTATTGTTTTCTGTGGAGCATATGTCAAAGTCTGAATGTGTTTATTTCCCTAGGCACGTACTAAGTTTAGTTGCTATAATTAAGTTGCTAATATCTGGCATGGTAACCAGTCAGTGGGATTTGATTTGACAGTTTGGGAGAGGAGCTTGACACCTCTGGAAGTTGAGGAGGAGACACTCAGCAGCACACTGAAATAAATACTGACCCTTTCTTAATGATTCACATCACACTTTCAAAGAAGTCACTAATTCTGATCTCTTCATTTCTTGGTGAAAAAAACAGAAAATGTCCATCAGTAACCACACTTGGCTACAGCAGCAAAAAATGTCACTTGGTGAGAGCCCTGAAAACTAGTTTCTTTTTTTTTTTTTTTATTTTAAGAATATAGTCAATGTTTGAAAAGTCGCTATACAATTTTCCACTAAAATGGTAATTTCAACATTTTCCCTTCTGATTCTGAAATCCCTAGAATGGCTGGTCAAATCTGAGCAAGTCCATCCCATGAGAAAATCTCACAATTCAAAATTACTTCAACTTTGCATTGGAATGAAAACAAATTACTTTGCAGATTTGAAGCAAATGTTTCTGAGTGAATTATATTTCGCTTCATTTTTTGTTATTATTATCACTTTTGCATATGAATATATGTGTATGAATTATAAAAAATATTCTGAAATGCGAAATCAAAATAATTATTTCTAATATTCAAAATAGCGTCTAACATATATAACTGAAATTTCAGGAAGGTAAGTGTACTTCTACAAAACACTTATTTTGAGAATTTTCTTTCAATGAAAATAGCATTACACAGAAATTTAGACTTCCGGCAGTATTTGGCTATGAAAATTAATATGGACTACATATTCAATGATATGGTAACTAGCACGTTATAAGTGTTATACACACAATGAAATCTCGGGTTAAATGCTGCAGTTTAAGAATTTTTCTTTGTCTCTTTGTTTTTTCATAATGTTCCTAGGAATTCAATATATTCAAAATACATAGATATGCAAATGGAAAATTTCATTAGCTTGACAAAATAATCATAGTGGTTGATAAGGTCAGAAAGGCCCTATTCAGACTCTGTTTTTCATATACAAAATATAAATATTTCATGTAAATCAAAAGACAAAAATGAAGGATGTAATCCTAGGCTACAACTACACTACTACATAGGCCAGGGAACTAGTTTCTGGCCCTGGGGTAAGTAGTGTGGTGCAGTTTGCCTCTGCAGAGCTGCACTGCTGTCTGTCAGGAGCCAGAGAATCTAAGGAACATGGTAAGCAGCATGGATGATTGCAGATCAGCGCTCCAGCCTGTGACCAAAATCTCACAGAAACAGAGAAAGGGTTGGAAGGGACCTTAAAAATCATCAGGTTCCATCCACCTTGCCATGGGCAGGGGCACCTTCCACTAGACCAGGTTGCCCAAAGGCCCATCCAAGCTTGCCTTGACTCTGTATTATTGACTAACAGAAACACTGCCTCAGTGACTTGAAAATTTACCTCTACGAATAAGGACGTTGGTACAAGGAGCTGAATAGAGTCAGATAGAATGTTTGGTAGTTTACATCAAAAAACAGCAACAACAGCAAAATTCTTTAAAGGATGGGAGCACTATTAGTATCAAGAAACTAAAAGAAAGAAAATATTAAAAATATGTGTCTGAAACCTATAATTCACTAGGAAACAGTTTGGGAATATGAATAAACAACACTGTACTTTTGTGCAATGAGTAAGTAACAGGCAATGGTTTTCAAAATTGGAATATGGAGTTATGTTCCCAAAAAGAGAAGTGAGTGACCACATGACAGACCAAAAATGTAACAGAAAACTCTTCTTACCTCTTGTTTCCAGTCACAGTATATTTTGAGGCATGAGAGATTTTGCCTACTCAGGTCAGTTTCTGTCCATGATGGCAATGGCATCTCTCCCTATTTTGTCTGATCCTCAATTTTGTCATTTTTTAGTCTTAGTCTTTCGAGGAAAGAGTCTTTCTAGTTTTTCTAGTCTTTCTGAGTCTGTCTTGGGAAAATAAATATATTAGAGGGAATATGACAGTGGAAAGTTATTTGGCTAATTTTTTTTCACGAAAAAATCTCCTGGATGTCTTAAGTAGAATTAATGGATCCCAATACCCCCTGTGTTAGAGGATGGGCACTGTTCCATCAATAGAGCTGTTAATCAGTAGAAACCTTTTCATACACAGATCCAGGGCCAAGAGAAGCTTAGGTGCTACTTCAAGACATGTCAGAAAAGGCAGTCCACATGTAAACAGATGACGTCTTACCAGTGAGCAGTCAGTAGAGGTGACCTGAGGACATTATGTACAGCCAGCACCATAAATCACTATGGGGCAAACTCCGAATGGGGTGCAGGACTTGGTCTCTATTTCGTCAAGAGATTTGTTCCCTCCATCTTAAGATGAAGTGAGCTATTGCGCACAGCTATTTTTTCTCACCATATAGATAACTGGGTCTTGCACATTAGGAAAAAATTCTACACTGAAAATGTGGTCAGACATTAGGACAGGCTGCCCAGGGCAGTGGTGGAATGACCATCCCTCAAAGTGTTCAATAGATGTGTCTTGGTAACATGGCTTAGTGGTGAACATGGTGGTCCTGGGTTAAAGCTTGGACTTGGTGATCTTAGAGTTCTTTTCAGCCTTAACAATTCTTTGATTTTATATAAATCCCATTTGTAAATAATAACTTCTGTTTCCATTAATGACCATAGGGTTTTGGGGTTTTTTTTAGCAAATTTTATTATGACCAGCATCTGCCAGAATCTGTCCAAAGGAAGAAAAAAGAGCTCAAAATAATTGAGCACTCCAAACAAGTGGTTTTTTCCTTTAAATATTTGTGGTGTTATCAGTCTCATTAACATTTTCCATCCACTCTCACTCCCGGTGCCCCTGGTTTAAGGTGCTGTTATCTGAATTAGCAGAGCTTGCACAGGTGTTACTGAGGGCAATAAGTAGCCCATTTATTCCACATTCTGTGCTTCTTTGAGGATCCCCAGGGAACATATTACTGGTAACGGGTATTTGTGGCACTTAGTAGTTTCATGTTCAAAGCTGAATACAATATCTTACTGTGTAAATCTCCTAGGATTAACACTTTGATTAAATCTGAGACTGGACATGCTTGCCCGGGAAGAAAAGGGAAGAGTTTGCTTTGTGTGCCTGTGCCTCATGAACCTGGAGGGAGGCAGAGTGATTTTCCTGGGCTACTGATTGATCTGGCAGGCACACACAGTTTGCCCCTTTCCCAGCAACACGTGGCTGTTTTCATCTGAAAGTTATGAACTCTGAAAATACAAGCTCTGCCCAAAATGCATTGAAATGTGGGCTAATAATTTATGTCTCTTTCTGCTGCTCCAGGTGGAGCAGTGCCTGAGGAAAGACAGTTAAATTTCACCCGCTCCACACTGCCAAGCTGGAAATGCTGGTCAGAAATATTTTGGCAAGTGTGTTACTTATCTCAATCCAGAAGGCGTTATAACACAGTAAAACTGCGGCTGTGAACACCAGAGTCCAGCTCTGCAGAGTGACGTTGTGAGGCCACCATTCCAGTGTTTAAAAATTCCTGTCACACACAGCCTTATCAGATGGCCTTATTTATATTCAGCTACAGGTGTCTTTACTTATACTGCATGACTAAGGTGGGTGGAGATACTTACAGAAAAGAACTTTTCTTCATTCACTTCCAAGAGCTGCAACATACAACTTTAGTTGGGCAAAGCAGTCTGGGTTAGGGGTTCAGAAGCATTTCACGCTGGCCTAATTGCTCCTTAATTGCAGCTGATAGGAATTTTTTAATGTGTTGAAAAAATCCCAATACTTGAAAATCCCAATACTTCAGGGTTGGTGGTTTTTTTTGTATTCAACACTTAAATCTGCTTGCTGTGTCCAGGGTTCTTCTACTTCAGCTAACCTCCATATTCCATGAGAATAAAAGCTGAGGAAGCCTTCTTTCTTAGGAATTTATGTCTTGTCCTTTGATACTTCTACAGTAAAGTGTGGGGCTTCATACATCTGTATTCACACAGCTTTCACATGGATGGACTCTATTGTGTCTAACAAAGACTGTCCTGTAGGATCTAATGTCTTCACGAAACTTAGGAGAATAACATATCTCAGCCAATGTCTTCTAAAGTGAGAGGCACCAGATCCATCTCAGTCAGTGAGGGCAGCGTGCTTTCCATTTCCTAGGAAGCCAGACTAACAAAAAGCATTTAGGGAACGTGACACACATTTAACATGTTGCCCAAGATTTAGGAGCTAAAGCAGGGCTTTTTAATTCCATGTGGACCTAATGAGTGCTTGTGAGTTCTTTGGGTGGCTCATATATACTGTTGGACAGCTGCATAGAAGAATAGTGGGAGAGGGATCAAAGACATTGTATATAAATAAAGCAATGTCTTCTGTCCAGCTAATGAGTCATTTTTCCTCCAGACACCATCCTGCAGGTTTCTGTAGAACTAAATTGCTCGTGTTTTCCATAGCTGCCTCAACACCTGGTTTTGTGAACCCTGAATGTTTCTTTTCGCTGAAGCAGAACTATAGAAAATTAAAGAATAAAAGAATTTTCTGTAAGGGAGGTGGGGAGGGGGAAGAAGAAGAAGAAAAAAGGAAAAAAATTGAAGCTTTAAGCACTGCTTGTGCACTGGATTTGAAGCAACCTGTTTCATATACAGATCCTTGTTTTTGGTGCTCTTCCTGCTCCCTATCTCAGCTCCCCAGGCGTACTCAGAGCTGGCACCTCACATTTCCTGTAGTCGGCTTTCGTGGATCATGCTCAGGGCTTGCACTGCCACTGACAGTTTGTTTGCTGATTTTTTTTTTGGATTGCATGTGAGATATTACTCATCAATATGACTAGTCAAATGATTTAACAAATGAAATATCATCCAATGAACACACGCTTGTGCTTCAGCCTGACTAAGCCAGCTGTCAGGGATGGCAACAGCTGTTGATTCATGAAAGGAATGGAAATATTTCTTTGTTAAATCAGAACACATCCAGCAAAATCTGCCTTAAATGAAAATGAGTGACTATGGCTGTGCATCAGATAATCCCAAGTGGAAGTTGAGGATGAGGAGGAATTTTGCAATTGCACAAATCTGTTTTAAAGAAAAAGTTGTAAAGAAAGGGAGCATTGATTCTTTGATTTAATTTCCCAAGATTTATTCAAAGTCCAATGAATTTAACACAAATCCCGATATTGTCAGGTGATTCTGCTAGGAGAAAAATTCTGCATACAGGTCCCCACTGTCTTCTGCATCTTTCAGTTTTCATCTTAGTCTTTTTGTGTTGTGAGGTTCTGCTGTACTCTTTGTTTCTTAAAAGCATAATTATCACACCCTCACATGCCCTCACTTTCTCAGCCCTAATTACAGTATACTTAGGTATAGGATCCTGCTGAAAGCTGTTTTTTCCCAAACCCCTCTTTGTATCCAAACAGACCCAAACTCTGCATTTCACATCAGCAACAAACTTAGCATGGCCCAGCGTATGCCATGTGAGAGACTTGCTAACATCTCTGTGATCCACACAGCAAAGGCTTTCAAGACCAGATCCATCAAAATTCTTGCACTTTCTATAAACCCTTCTCATAATGTAACATAATTCTCCCATGGTAACAAATGCTCCTATACAAACTATAAAGACAAAACAAGCCAATCATCATAAGCCTGAATAACTTTGCTCAAGCATTCCCAGATAAAGAATACCTTCCATCACTAATGTCGCAGCCCTGAACTTCAGAGCACATCTATAAAATAATTTTCTAAGTGAGTCTAGACATTAAAATCACAGACTCAATGCATATACTTGTTTCATTATACATATTGATTTCTCCAACTAACCACTTCAAAGGTGTTATTTCATGGTTTTAAAGCATCTTTTCTTTGCAATAAGGGTGCCAAGCATTTGTTTTTTCTCAAGTAATTAGATTAATTAGAACAGTAGGNTGTATTTAGCACTGAAATTTTCTTCTTGAACTGCAGGCTTGCCTGAAAGTTAGTGTTTCCTTTGCAGACAGTTTTATAAAAGGTGTAATCTACCACAACATTATTTTCCTATTCCATACCGAAAATCATCATGGCTATTGGTATAGTAATACTAATCTATGCATTTCTTTTCCACACAGTAAAAATATAAAAGAACTTAATAATATTTCATTCAGAAGTGTCCACCCCTAGAGGTAATAATGAGGTTCTACATAAAAACATCATTTGAAAAACTGGAGGTTCCAGAGATAAGCAGTAATTTTAAAATTCTGTTCAATTTGTTATGTTTATTCTATGTTGTCATACAGGAACATGGGTACATTCAGCAAAATTGAAAGAACTTCATGTTTTCTGAAACTGTAAAGCTTTTCAAAGCTAACCTAATTTTGCAGTTGCTGAATAGAGTAGATCCAGTGTTTTTATCTCTTACTGTTAATAACACACTTCCTCATATATCAGCATCCTCCATAGGTTGAAAAATGGCTCTCCAATGACTTCTCCTGGGAAGATTCCTTCTGCACATTGAAAAGAAGTGTTTTCTTGTTTAAATATTTTTTATCTTCCCATACAATATTTTATAGTGTCAGGGGTGTGACAGTGTTTACTCAAAAGGATGCAAAACCCCCTGAATGAAACCTCTGGGTTGCAAAGCATCATTTCTGCTTGCTGGAAGAAACACGTTCCTTGCTGTTGGGCTATTTTTTTCTAGAGCTAAGAAATCTTATTTCATGACAACACTGTGAAGAAATTTGTGGTGTTTCCTGCAGAGAGATATAATTCTCTACCAAGAGATATATTTGCCCTTGATATTTTTAGGTCTGTTTTGATTTTGCAAAGCATTCCCCTAAGCAGGTTGGTTAATCTGTCCTACAGAAATTGGACGTGTTGCCAAGTTTCTGTTTAAACAAAGAAAGAAGTGAATATGAGTTTACTTTCTGAAAAGTAAATGTGAGGAACAGCCTTTCATAAGAGGGGTGACAAACTAAACTGTTGGTGCCTAAATTCTGTCCAGTGAATGAAAATTGTGCTAAAGAAGATAAATAACTTTTTAAAAGAAGAGTAATAGATTGATAACCTATTTCTATTATCTACTCAATATATAGCTGCCTGTTAGAATGGTGTCTTTACTGTTGAGTTATTGAACTTCAGTTGGCATATATGTAAAAATTATATCTCCCAATAAACCAGCCCTGGAGTGGTAAACCTTTGTCATAATGAGCAGACAAGTTACTTGGCTAAATCTTTTATATAGCACCTTAGTAGAATAATTGTAATAATAGCATTTGAAGAGACTTAAAACTTTCCCTGTCTCTTTGAAGAGTCCTCTCACCTTTCAAGTGCTCTTCAGTGGAAAGAATTGCAGTCTTTTTAATATATCAAGGACATGGATCTGGTATTATTTCTATAAAGGGAAAAAAGGGGGTCTAGATAATAATAAAAACTAGATATTGTATATAACAGATCAGTTTCCTTTTAAGAGGATGGAAGAAAGACTGTCCCAGGGATTTGATCTTGCTTTGTGTTGTCAATGGGCAATTTCTCATTGACTTCTAAGGACATAAAGTTAAGATTTCAATAAATAGAAAACATTACTAAATAACTCCATTGGTATATTCATCTTATTTAGTAACTAACATAGGAAAGAGCTTTCTATAGGGTAGGGTACAGCACAAAACTAATAGATATTAAGTGAAAGACTGTCACCTTCTCTGTGACACAGGTGTTTCAGGAGTGAAGGACAATGTAGTGTTCAGCCCTATTGCTATCTGACTTATATCATGGTTTTTTTTCCTGCAGATCCCTTGGTGGTGGGCAGCAAAAGACAGAACAGTTGTCCACATCTCTACATTCACCCTTCTTAAAGATCAAGCATATTTTAATTTTTACTCACCTTTCTCTCTTTCTTTCTTTCTTTCTTTCTTTCTTTCTTTCTTTCTTTCTTTCTTTCTTTCTTTCTTTCTTTCTTTCTTTCTTTCTTTCTTTCTTTCTTTCTTTCTTTCTTTCTTTCTTTCTTTCCTTCCTTCCTTCCTTCCTTCCTTCCTTCCTTCTTATAATGTTAATTTCTCTTTCAAATCTATGGTTGTCTCTTTTGTTCAACATTGATAGTACAGGCTTCATTTCTGTTTTATTACATGTGTAGAAACCATGAGGTGCCTCAATTAGGAATACAGTTGTGTCAGATGACCTCCATAATCAATAGTGAGAGGGAGAGAGAAATCTCACTATGGAGACCTTGATTACCCTCTGGAGGTCACAGTCTTTCTCCAGCCATGGCAAAGGGAGCCATGGATGACCCCACACCATCAGGCACTAAAAGCTGGGCTGAAGAGAATGAGCTCTGGTGCCATGGTGTTCTCTGAAATTATGGGGAATAGAAGTTACATCACCTCTCCTCAGCATGACCTGGTTTGTTTATGAGTATCCTCATGTGAGGATTGGCAACAGTCTTCCCACTTTAGTAAGGTCTAAAGAGCAGATGAATACAGTTCAACTATTGCAGATTAGTTATCAGCTGCTAGACCAGATTTTCTTCAAGTGTTTAAAACAAAAATAGAATTGTTGAAAGTAAATAACATAGCTTTCATTTTTGTTGGTATCTCATACTTCTCTTTACCTTTTCATTTCCCATTACTCTTTTTTCAGACATTTTTTTTCTCCTCTGTCTGTTTTAGAGCAATCAGCAAATATAGGTCTTTATCTTTTGAATACTTTGAGGGAAAATAAACTTGCCACAGTGGCAATTTTAATCTTCCAATTTTATCCTGAATAAACTTTCACTCTTTCTGTATTTTAGCAGAATTACAGTGATAAACATCAGAGACACAAAAATAAATCTTCCTCCTTGGACTGACATTTATTATGCCCCTGGTCTTCCAAAATCATTTCATACTAAAAAGCAGAAGATCATTAGTATCACATCACTTAATATATATAGTACTTCGACGCAAACCAAAATGATTTTAAACCCTGATTCAGTGTCTCTAGGAAAAAAAGCAAAAACATCCTTGTCATGAACTGAGAAAAGAACAAGGAGAAATTAAGAAATAGTTTGAAAAAACTATTTGATTCCTAAGGCTGAAATAATCCAGCCAGACATAGATCCAATACTTCCTCCACTGTGCAACAAATTTTTCAGATACTGTGAAAGACATCTTCATATTTTGAAAACCGTTTTTTTTATGTTAATGCTGGGTGTTTATTTCTTTCTGCAAGACACACTTAATAACAGTCCAAAATGCCTTAACCAAATGGAAGGAGTCTGTGAATCTAAGAAATGCCATAAGAAAGACCAGAAGCCTGATAGACAAACACCTTTTTTCATCAAAAAAATATTAAAGTTTAACAAAATATTAGGAGATGACATTATATCTGACTGTTCATTGCAGAGGAACTGTTTTTTTCATGTGATGTTTATACTGGTTGTGTGAAGTAATCTGTTCATCACCACTGCAGAGTGGGTTCATGCAGCACTGTTAACATTGTCAAATATTCTATTTGTAAGATAAAGTAGTCAGCTGCTTAAGCATAATGTACTTCTTTTACAAATACTTATAGATGTATTTTAATTAGGAAGGTATTTATTTATGTATTGACTATGAAAATGTTTTTCAAAACTGTTTTTTGATAAAGAGAAAACTCTCCTAAACTCATTCTGTAAGCTGCTTAGATGGCCAAAACCAACATAGCTTCCTAGAAGTGTTTCCCAATATATGGCTGCCTGCATATCACAAGAGTGGTAAGAAATACAAAGGTGAAGGTAAGAAACATTTTTTTTTTCCTAAACCTGTAATTTATTTTGTTCAGTTAAATATTTCTTTGTTGTCACTACACCAAAAAGACATGCTACTTCACTGTTCATATGAGTGACTCCTAGCCACTCCAATCAGTTAAATAAAAATATGGAAAAATACAGGTTTTGCAACATTAGGCATTTACCAGCCTTGTGTCAATGTTTTGGATCCACTTCAGTTTCTGAAATGGTTATACAATTTGGGAGTTGAAGCTGCTTAAACAACCTTTATGGACAACAGAGATGTAATCCAGTCAGCAGATTCTGAAGACTGCTTTTGGGATCAGTATCAATTTAATGCAATATGACAACTCTACTTAAAAAATCATATTGATATTTCCAGGCAAAGAGAGTATAAAAGGCAATCTAGACATCAGTTATCTTCTGGCACTAGTCTGTCATTCTCACAGCAAACCATGCATCATCTTCATTTATTTTTTTACAGGACTACATACATATGAATCCAAACAAAGAAAATATGCATTTTTCATTTAGAGAAAAAAGTGAAGAAAACTGAAGTTTTTGACTTAGGAAATTCACTGTTCTAAGAAGTCATGCATTCTGCCCATCTTTTCAACATCCTACTACATCTTATTTGTCTTATGGAAATCAGTAAGAAAGAGAAATTATTCTATATATAAAGGTCACTATGGACTTAAACCAGAAAATTTTGAGAAAAATTACAAAGGGGAAAACTGTGGCTTTTGAGAAGTAACAGTTGATACAAGTTTATTTTTCTACAATTGTATTCTTCTGCAGCATTTATTCTACTTACAATCACTTGCAAAATAAAACTATTTTGCAGCAAAGTTGATTGAACTTGGCTGAAAAACCAAATCTTGTGGGTTTAAATGCTATGGAACTTTCTGGGACCAGAGTGCATGTTAGCAAAAATAGTGGTAGTTACTTCGGTATAAAACATTTATATTACATGTTAGAACCATTTATTTTCCTTGGGCAAATGGCTGTAGCATATATTCTACAAGAACTTGCTGTTGATGCTTTATACAGTTTGATGCTGACAATTTTAGCCATTTTTATACTTGTGCTGGAAGGATATAGCTACCAGAAGGCCAGATCAAGTTTCTCAGCTCAACAGCACTCTTCTGTAAAATCATTTATAACACAGGCCATCTCTGTATATGCTGGCCAGAGATACATCCTGCTAGCAAGAACACTGTTTAAAAGAGTTTCTTTTAAAATGTTTCCAGGACAAGAATAGACCAAGAATTTTTTCCCCATTCAGATTACCACTAGAATTAATTTTTTTTTTTTTTAAGGAAGTCACCTTGTTTTCAGAACCACGTAGGTCAGAATATATCAGAATGGGGCAATATTCTTCAACATTGGATCATTATGCTCTGAAAGGAGTGGTTAATGGGTTGTACTCTACCTGAAGGCCAGTTACAAGTGTTTTGGGACCTGTCCTTTTTAATGTCATTATCAGAGGCATGGAGGAAGTGAAAGGCTATACCTTCATCCAGCTTGCAGATGGCACCAAACTGGGTGTGCTGAAGGGCAGGGACATCTTTCAGAGGGACCTAGGCATGATGAAACATTGGGCCAGCAGGAACCAGACTCTTTATAGTGGCATGTGGTGGGAGAATGTGCGCAACAGGCGCACACTGAAACAAACAGCATGTAAGGAGAAACTGGATATAAGGACAACAGGTGGAGAGCTGAAGAGGTGAAACAGGTTGCCCAGAGAACCTGTGCTCTCTCGAAGATTTTTGAGAGCCAGCTGGAAAAAAATACAGCACTCTCTGCTCTGACCTCTGAGTTTTTCCTGTTTTGAGCAAGAGGTTGGACTGGGAACATTCTCACCTGAATTACCCTGTGATCATGTGATTGCACCTCTTGTCATTGCCATCTGTTTATTCATACTCTCCATTTCCATATCAACAGCATTTGTGGTAAAACTTCTTCCAAAGGCATTTTATAGAATCGTTCTTCTGCCTCGATAGGGAAGAGGCCTGAAGAAAAACACAAACCCAAAAATACAGCTATGCAGACGATATTTTGTTCTACTAAAACAGTTTCAGAGTGAAATAACTGCCTTAATTAGTAAGGTGGAGAATTAGTCCAATTATTACCTGTCACTGAATATTCTTATGTTAGTTTTTTAGGGCCTTTCACATTAGTTGAATGTCCATGTGTAGTAGCAGTTTTAGACACCTGAGTTTTCATTTTGGCAAACTTTATCTTTCAACTTTTGAAGAAAATATCATATTTATCTGATCAGCTGTTTCTCAGTATATGCAAGCCATTTCGTATCTTGACAGTGTATGAAATTATTTTTCTTTGGGACTGGTACACTTATCTTTGCTCTTTCAATACATTACTATGTTCAAATTCCTCTGCTAATTTTCATGTTTTACCAAACTGATTGGACTAATTTACTGCATCCTTTCTTTTTTAGCTAGAACAGAAATGAAGGATAAAAAAAACCCTAAAACAGACCCACAGAGACAAAAAGTTCCATCTAATGTTTTCATTGCATGGAGTGTATTAACTTACATTTTTCCAAGTTAGATTTTATTCTCCCACTAGTATTTCAATTATCTTAGTTACTCTTTCCAAGAAAAAAATCTCACTAGTATTCTGACACCTACTAACAGCTTATATCTTAAGCACTCTATTGCTTATTTCATTTAAAAGTAACAGCTTTTGATGCCTGCTCCATAATCTGCCTCAGCTGCTGTCTCAATATTTCAATTACACTATTGTGTTTCCATGCAAAGAACAGGTAAAACAAACATGATGTCAATGAACAGATATGCAAACTGTCTCATGAAGCAAAAGCCTCAGTCTTCCATCAGTTTGAATATATATTCCCAAACTCTGCCTCTTTCACTTAGTTGTTCTTAAGAAAATCAAACTCAATAATGATTTTGTTTCCCCCACCCAAAGGCTGAGCAAAGCCACTGAAGTAATTTTTTTGTGATAAAAAGTATTTATTTGCTGGGGGATTTTTAGATCCAAGATGTCAACTGACATAAACTCAATTGATATTTTATTAAATGGGTTGGCAGCATTCCAGGTGATCCAAAGTTTACCTGTGATATGTTGGCACCGTCTGCTTTTCTTTGGTGGTAAAACTGTTCAATTTATATGTATCATATCCTTCTGTCCAAAATCTTTGGCCTTGAAAATGCACTCTAAGATATACTGGAAGTATTGAGAAGTGTTGAGTTTCATCTGGAAAGGTGGCTCCAGGGAGGAAAAAACAAAGGAGGAAAACAGGGACAGACTCCATAGCTAGTCAGTAAGGGTATTAACCTGAGAAGTAAAAGAGGCCCATTACAGTTCTCATTTCTCTGGATTTGGAGTGAATGAATTTGCCCCACCACCGTCAATTTATTATCAAATTCTTACTTGAGGCTGAAAAAAGTGACCCTACAACAGTAAAACAATCCAGGTCAAATCAACATGATGCTAACACTGAAATATCTTTTACAAAAAATGAGGAAGAAGCATCTTTGATTGTCAAACCCCTCAATGGCTACAAGTTGCTACCAGAGAAAGAACAAGCAGAAAAAAGCCAGCGTTTGGATCCATCAGCTACTAATGTGTTGTTCTGAGGGAGATAAAAGGATGGAAAGTAAATAAAAATATGTTAAAGTGGCCAAATAGCCTAGTTTCAAATAAATAAAAGCTCATGATTTTCTGATAACCATCAGACAGTTGCTGCTGCAGAGAATTCCACATGAATCTCAGAAAATGGCATTTGTACTTCCTGGATCTATAAATGTGAAGATTTAGCTACTCATTTCAAAATTAGACTTTGCTACACTTGAAAATCAGCTACATTTCTATACACACTGTCTCAGTAGCTATAAGACAAAGACTTATTCCACAGACATCAGTCAGACATTAAAGTGGCCAGTACTGTACCATTGCTTAAGGGTATTTGCACAAGTTGACTGAGCTACTGGAGACGCACAGTACTCAAGGATGGGAATGACTGAGCTGTGTTTGTCAGTATGTGCTATGTTTGCTGTATTTCCACTGCTTAGAGAATTTGAGACTCATCTTAACCTTTTGTTTTTATTACTTCTGAACGTCCTTCATGTGTATTTGTAATGTTTACCTATCACACGAACATGCTGCTATAAAACCTGGGCAAACACCTTCATTTCTTATGTATTTGCTATGTCCGTCAATATAAATTTAGTTATTAAAATTTCCTGTCAAATAGGAGTGAATACATTCTACTCAGAAATTCCATTTCATGGTAGGTCCCGGCATTTCTGCTGTCTTTGTAAACTAGATTCAGTCCTAGTTTCTCTAACATCTGAAGAAATGCCTCTACTGCAGGTAATACTCTATAGCAAACAAAAGTTCACAGCAGGTAGAATAGATACAGATCTCAAAACCTCTGAAGTGAGTGATACTGATCTCTTCCTTAGTGTCCCAGTCAACACTCCTCTGTACCTTCCAGTTGCCCTAGCTTGCAGGAAGGAGGAAACAATGAGTACTTAACAAGTAAAGTAAGAATAATTATTGCCTCATCTCATCGGAGCCCATTTTGCACATTTGTCTAAACTGAAAGAAAAGGTCTCCCCATTGGGCTACTCTCACTCCTGGCTAGCTGTTTCAAGTTTGGTTTTTTTTTTTTATTTCAAACAAAAGGACAGCACCAAGAGGAAAGACATCCCAGTCATCTTGGGAAACAAGATAAGGTCGTTCATGCATCTTGTTTTCTTGGCAGAGTCTGTTTTAACTATTTAAGCAAATTTACACTACCATAAACCACTGAAATCTCAGGTCTAGACTACACATTTAGAGCTGCAGTTTTCTGGAGTCAGTTGGAGAATAAAGGTTTACCTTTCTTCTGTCTCTATCATTACGACTGACAGCATCAGTCCTCTTCTCCTTTACAAGTGTAAATCTGCACCTTTGTTGAAATTAATGGCTCTGCCCAGCACATTGTTAACCTGCAGAGAGAATCAGATTCTGGATAACTACAGTAATAAAACTTGCAAGGCAATGGAGAGCCTAATTACCACTTCAGACTCCTTCTGCCTTCTAGAATGCAAATTGAGTGAATCACTGGCACATGGTATGCCAGGTAAGGTCGGCTGTAAAAGAGCAGACAAGAGCAGTCCCTGGTCAGCCTGGTAACCAGCAACTTGGCCACATGCTAGTTCATGCTATTTAAAGGGATTCAGATGTTACAGGTCTGGTTTTTATTAGCAATATGGAGATAAGTGCTGGGCAGTAATAAGTGTATGTTTTCTTAATTTCTAATGGTATCCTGCCAGTAAATGCCATACAAAGATGATGATGACATCCGATCCAAGATAAGGCACAGATGCACTTTTATAGAACAGTGGTACATGTGTAGCACTACATATATAGAACACATGCATTTGATTTTGTAAATGCTGTACTGCCAGAGGCAATCACTATTTATTTTAACCTTAGAGAAGTTCTGTCTGCGTTGCAGGATTCTGGCACAACTGTAATTAATGTACTAGATGCTACATGCAAGTATGCAACCACTGTTGTGTGAGCATCCATACTACCTCTGAGACTGCCTTTGCCCTCAGCAAAGCTAACCACTACATTCTCCACCATCCATAAATCTACCACTCTTCAGTGCAAGTCTAGACAGCAAAACTGGGCATAAAACTGGACTCATTCAGCAGAGTCCTCTTGCTCTCTCAGGTGATACTCTGATTTAAGGTGATGAGTTAATCTACTTGAAATTTTTCAAATTCCATCCCAAAAGAAAACAGGAATATAAACAGGAATATATTGAGAAATTCTGCTTCCTTCCGTTCTGCTGCTTCTCAACAATAAACAAGAGGCATCAAAGGACCCCTTCTGATTAACATCAAAAGCCCAAGATTTTACCAAGAGAACTCAAAAGAGTTTCCATTTGTGGTCAGTGGGAAAAACTTTTTAAAAAGCATTTAATAAGTTTTCTCTACTTTTAAAAACCCAAACATTTTACACTATAGCAAAGTGTATAATTCAGTGCTGCAGTAATTTTTATTCATCTTAAAAAATGGAAAAATAATAACCACAGCAAAGAAAAAGCAAGAGAAAACCCTTCACAGTCTTGAAACTGTGGCCTCTGCTCTCTGCTTTTTTCTGGTTTCAGTTGTAGATAAGACAGAGAATTATTTCTTGGCTAACAGTAATTGAGAAGAAAACATAAATAAGTATCAGATATAGAGCAAGTTAAGAATGTTTTCTATGGTAACCTGCATGCCAGGAAGGAGCAAGTCAGTGAAAAAGGGGGAGGGGGAGGGTAATGGTCTTTAAAGACAAAGCACCAAAGGACTCTGTGAAGCAGTTCTCAACCCTGTCAGTTTCAGTGAGTGCAGTCCACGCCTCGGAGAGTAACCACCTGATAACTGGTGCTCACAGGCCTATTCTTAGCAGAAAAAAAGTACTGTGATAGGAACCAAGCAGGAGGATTTCAGCCTCGGAAGATTCAATGCTCGCTCTAATAGAGACCTGTTGGGCATACATCGGAGTCAAAAGAGGTGGAGAAGTACATGGAGAGGGCTTGGGGAGGTTTCTGTTATATCCAGACAGCTATTAGTGGGAAAGTGTTATTCATGGCAGTCCTGTCCAGCTGCTTGGACTCCCTAAGACCCCCTTAGCTCATCAGGCCACCACTGATCTTCTGCCTGTCCCAGTGCATGGTACAGTCCACAGGGCACCAGAGCCACCGAAGAGGTGGGTGCAAGCAGGGAAACAAATCCCGCTGCAAGGAGCTTCTGGAGACACCATCTCAGCTCGCACCCTGGCCCTCAAGAGGTCTGTCTCTCCACCCTAAAGGGTTAATAAGCAGATAGCCTGCTAGCACTCTACATTACTAAAATCCTTTTGCACAAGCTGGGAAGAAGGGATAGGGCCAGTAATGGGTACCAAAGCAGGGAACCTGTGATGGGCCCCTCAGGCTCCAGTTAGAGGATGGAGGGGGGTGGGGGAAGGTGGCTGGAGACCACACCTCCATCCTTCCCCAGGGACAGTGCAGTGCAAAAGGCTTTTCTCTAATGTACAGGCTCAGACCCTTGGCAACTCTCCCTAGTTTAAGCCACTGGGCCTGGTAGGGGAGAGAAATGGGATTACAGGCAAAATAAACAACGGGAAGTTATAGCTATATAACAGAAACAATAAGAGACTGAAATTATAGATTCTGAAGATGGAAGTGGGGGAAACAGGAGGCTTGGTCAGGCTGCCAGGAAAGCCAGTGTGCTCTCATGGGGCTGCAGAAGTCTCCTGTACCCAAACAAGCAATCTGTATAGCCCCAGAACTGCCTGCAAGATGTCTGGAAGGTCTCATCCCAGCCAGCAAGCTTACTGATAACATAGGTCGAGTTAGCATGGAGGAAAGTAATGGGGGAAAAAATAAACCCACCTCTTTGTCTTTTGTAGGACTTCCCAGGGGCTGGGTGCAGCAGCAGTTCGTCATGGGTAGTGCCTTCTAGAAAGAAATGGAATTTTCCAGTGTTTCCCAGCTACATTTCTAAGGAGCATGTTCGAGGCAGCTCATCTGAAATTAGAGATGACTGTGCCTTCCTGACTTCTTCAGGTTTCTCAATGTGGAAGTGAACCCACGGGGTTCTAACTCTTGCCTCCTTATGCAGATGGCAGCTGTAAGATGAGGTTGTTGCCTGCTCTCACAGTCAGAGCTGCAGTTGTTAGTGTCGAACCAGAAGTTGTTCTCTGCTGGTGAGCTTTGAACTCTGCAAATACTTCACTGCAAATGGTGTTTCCTTTCAGACCCACAAGTATTTCCAGAAGATGTGCCTCATTTGGGGGGAGAGGGCAGCAGCCAGTTTCTCTATGATATGAACTTTGAAGAAACTATATTAATAAAGTATTGCAGCTAGTGTGCTGAGCTGTTCTTAAATAGAGTAGTGCTGCACTTGACAACAAGGTTGCTTGTACCTATGCAGCCCTATGTATTTGTTTGCATGTGCAAAGAGCTGTGCAGATAAAGCCAGAGGTGTTCTCATCTGCTAGAAGCTCTCTACTACTGCAACTTCAGGTCTTGAGCAGCAATTGCTGTGCTAAAACCTTCCTGTGATGCTGAAATCACAGTTTTTCAACATGAGACATTCTAAGTGTTTTCTTTTAGTGATGGTTGCATGAGGGAAAAAACAGAAGATAGGTAAACTGAGGTACAAAAGTGCAAACACACAATCCATTGTCGTGCATGTAGCAAAGCTAGAAATAGAATAAATACTTCTGGAGTGCTGGCTAGAGAGGCAATCTCCTTTGCAAGCAGGTACCCTTCAGCTACTGCTTGGTTTTAACTCCTCCTTCAGATAGGTCAAGAGGAGGAGTGACTTGGGTTGTGCCAAGACCTGAAATGGGAGACTGGTGCAAATGGCAGATAGCCAGCAGTGAGGAGACATCTGGCATAAGACAAGGCGCTAAGGTGTGTTGTACATAGTTATGGAACTATTCTACCTTTGTTTTCTGTGTAACGTTATATTTTTAAGAACCGTGCCTGCCGGAGGAGACAGTAGTTGTTTTGTTCTTTGATTTGCTGTAGCCTCAGGGTGTCAAAGTCATTTAAGCACAGAGGGTTGAATTCCATGTTAAATTATGGTTCGTGGGTCACAGTATAAATATACGAATTGCATACTTTCCAGCACAACAGAATCCCAGTGATGTCAGTGGAAGTTCACAGAGAGATCGGTGTCACTCAGCTGAACAATTTGCTCCCTTTTAAGATCACAACTCTCAAGCTCCATATTACCCTCATTCCACCAACTCTTCATTTCAGTTCTTTGAGACGTGCATTTCTGCCTCTTCCCTGCTGCTTGTTGAAAGCAACCAGCAGTGATGCAGAAATTTTTTTGGGTGTATTCATCACCCTGGGAACATTTCAGGATGCCAGTGATCATGGGTACGTATGTATGTACGTATGTATGCATCAGCTCTGTGGAGTCATGCTTGGGAGCTTTTCTTTGTAACCAACAAGTCCAGAAAAAGGAAGCATGATTTTATATCCAGTGTCCCTGGATATGACCTACAGGCTATGTTTTCATCTCCTTAGTGCAGGATGAAAGGAAACAAACCCACAGCTCTGTGTAACCGGATGTTTTTTTTCTGCTAGCTCCAGATCTATTTGAACCATGGACACATATATGAAAACAAAATACTACCATGGAACTTTCCCAAGTCTCTCCCATGTGGACCCTCTGGTGTCTGATAGTGCGATGGACCATACTCAGCCTCAGCCTTTATCTGTCTGGTTGCATATTTCCATAAAATTGTAACATAATTATTTTCTTTGAAGTCATTCGACACATGTAATGAAATACAGTTGGTTTGTTTGGAAGGGATGTAAGAATGTGAGCAGGAAGGAAGGAAGGAAACAAAAAGAAGGATGTAAAACTCTGTGACATGACTAGTTACTGTTTGTGCTGCTCTTAAGACATTCTAAATGCTGACATTAATGTTGGGCTGCTGCTCCCCAGAACAGAGCATGAGTTGCCTTGCACATAAAAGAATGGCTGACTTTCCACATGGGGGATGTGTGTCTGCATAAATCTCGGTATATTCACGTCCTTAAATCTCAACTTCAACCCTCTTGTCTTGCTCATCCCATCCCCTCCTCCCTTTCCTCAGTGTGGGATGCGGATGTTGTGAGAAGATGGTGAGATTGGAACACTGATTTTCTCTTCTCCCTCACAAATGAACAGGAGATTGCTTTTAAAGGTATTAAATGGACACAGGTGGGACTGTAAACTTAAGTGCCTCCACATGGAACATCTGCTGCATGTTCTCCAGTTCCTGTTATCTTTATAGCAGAACTTGATCTTTTAACCCCTTCACAACTGCCTCCCTCAGTACTTGTGCGAAGATGTGCAGTGACTTTTCTTTGATGTACGGAGAAGTCACAATGGATCTCTGTGATGTGACTGGCGTATGGTGCAGTGCTTTGAGCTTCAGTGTGCTTAGCAATTTGCACAGGTGGGTGGGGGAGGAAGACAAGTGTTGTCCAGGTGTTCTCAGTCTTGCTAGATAAGAGGATTCCAGACATACCGCAATACATCGAATATCCCCATTCTCCCGCCTTCTCCCCTCCCTCCTGCACTCCCCCAGCCCCAGGAAATGTCTTTCTTGGGGGAAGAACATATTTGTGGGATACTCCAGGCCAGTTAATATAACCTTAGCCATTTGGGGTGTAAAAGAAAGTGTTTGCAAACGTTTGCTATGAACCTAAAGAAAATTATTTTCCCTTTCACCTCCATAATCCATCCCGTCTCCCTTAGGCTTCTTCCAAGCCTTCTTGCTTTCAAATTCAGGTATAAAATAGAAACCTGGACCATGTTAGTGTATCTTTAACCTCTTCACTGCTGCCTCTCACCACTCCACGGCATTTGTGCAGCAGAGCTGTGTAGCATTTTCCTTTGAAGTCCTAATGAAGTCAGAGTGGATCCTTGAGCTGGGGCTGTGAGCTGGCTGCCAGGTGAAGCACTCACATATCTTTTCCATGTGCTCAGCCTGAAGAAAAAAGGAAAACTTGGATGAAGGTGCACAAAACACGTAGTTCCAAACTAATTTTAATGTAGAATGAGATTAAAAGCTGTAGACTCAGAATGAGGTTTAATACCTGTTGCTGAGTGTACTTAAATGTTAAAAACTGTTAATGCCATATCTGAGAGTTCATTTGCAGCTGAAGTGGTGAAGAGAGATAACATGGCATAGAACAGGGAAGAGTTGCATCAGTGGAAACTGTAGTTTCTTTTAAAGCTTGGTAGTTTTACCATATGGGAGGCACCCCCACAATCCAACTTTGCATAGACAAGGTCCAGCATTATGCCATGGGAGCAATAATGAGACACAATTCTCAGCTATCTGCTTGAATGCTAAGTACATGGAAAATATTACTATTCTGTTTAGCAGGGTACATCCAGTTATGCAGTTGTTCATACTGAAGCAACTGGACAAGGAAGTGAGCAGTCAGGAACAAACAAACGTTCCCAAGCAAAATGAAAAGTACCTCAGTTGTGTTTGAAAACCCATGTCAGTGCCCCCCATTCTTCTCTTCCTTTGCCAGGACTTTGGCACCTGTGTTGCTCTGTTTCAGTAGATTTGATTTGTGGTAAGCTTGTGTCTTGTTCTTCTAGTTTTTAGGAATAGATTTGCTTTCTAAGATAGGGATTGGGAAAGCAATTAGTGCTTGCAGATCCCTAAAAAGATGTCCTTCTGTGTTCCTTCTCCATGCAACTTGAACAAGAGTAGATAAAACTCTTCCATAAAGTGGTAGTGTTTTTGGCATTTAGCCATGCAATACTAACTGATCTACCAGTTTCCCTAACAATCTGATGGTGACCTTTTCCAATAGGGTTGTTACTACAAAAGCTATAGAATAAAAATGCTTGCATTTTCAAAACATTATTGCTGCTTCTACAAAAGGTATTGGGAGAAGACAAGGGTCTGATATCAAAATAGTCCACTCCATCCTATCTTCTCGCAGCCCCTGAACTGCTATTAGATCTCTTTAGCCACACCCCATGCATCTTGACATACTTTGCATTGGTGGTCAGGATATACAGGAGCCTCCTGCAGTGTTTTCCTGCATGGTTTCTTTGCCTTGGATTCATTCCACTACTGTTCCAAGCTTCTTCATCTTGTGTCATTTCCCTTCTTTCCTTTGTCTTTCAGCTTAGTAAAACACCATATAACAAAACCCCACTCCAGTAATTTAAGAAAGTGCCGCTTCATCTAGGACAAAAATGTACAAATGAACAACCAGGAAGACCCATGCAAACCATCCCATTGCTCAGTATGTATTCCATCTGTTCTCTCCAGCCCATTGTCCAATTTGTTTACTTAGATCACAGCTCTCTTTCAGATAATAAATCTCTTGCTATGCCCATACTTACTGGCAAGGACGTGTCATGGCACTCTTCAGGTCTCCACAACACCCACACCTGATTCTTCTTAAAGCAGTCCTAGTGTTCACCTGGAGCAGGTGCCTGGGCTGAGGTTCACTGGGATCAAAAACTCAGCCAGAGCCTGCTCCTGGGGTGGGGACTTGGAATGGCTCCTAGGCTCTGCAATGTAGATGTCTCCTCTGTTACTCTCTGTGCCCAGAACAATGACATTTTTCTTAATTGTTCTCAGCTGGCCCCTTGGCAATCTTGTCATTTAAAGAAATAATTCTCTAAGAACATATGCCTGGCTGTCATTCGCAGGATAAGCACTGCTCATGAACACTTAATATTTTTATAAGCTATGTCTATGCTTTTGGTTTGATACTAAAAAATATAATCATTACTTAAACAAGAGTTTTGTCTGAAAAAACCTGCAGTTTCTGGGATAACAAATGGGACAATGTTTCCAGAATTGTACTTAAAACAAAGAGAAGTGATCATGGCTGGCATGAGAGACAGTGTTCCCAGAGAGAGTTAATTCAGCATAATTTTGAGGGATATCTTGTAATGAAACAAGTCTTAGTGGGACATAAAAAAATACCTCCCTTACTGTAAGCCCTGTGAGAGGTGATGAAGCCTCCTGTTCTTTGTGGTAAATGCCTTAGGTCAAAAAGGGCTTAGTATGTACAGGGAGGCATAATTTCAGTTATCCTCCTATCCTGAATCCTGGCCCTTTTAGTTGTAACAGAAATTCTAAGCCAACCCATACTTTTTGGATTACTTTAAACTCCATCACAGTGCTTTTCTTAAAGCACTTTATTTTGAATAGGAACAGATCCATGAAAGGATTCTGATATGGGCTGAAACTAAATCACTTTCAAGGAAATGCAGCTGGAAGCACACTAATCTAAAAGCTTCCCAGGGAAGGCAGCACAGGCCTCCATTCTGCTGCGTCTCCGCCCCCAGCTGAAGTGCCCCATGGCTCTCTGAGAGCCCTTAACCCTTGCGCTGCGGCATTGCCTCACCAGCAATATTCAGGGGATGAAAATAAAACAGAAACAGTGTTTTCTTTCAACACCACCTCTGTGTTGCATGCAGTTTTCATCTAGTTATCTGGGTGGAGGATGGAGGGGTTGTTCCGGCTTTCACAGACCTTAAGTGTTGAATTGGAAGAGTAGTTCTAACCCTGGGATACAAGTTAGGGCTGTTTCTGTTGTGGACTCTTCCTTTGAATCCCAGTAGGAATGACACAGTTTATGTTACATTTTATAAGGCCTCTCATTCCCACCTGCCCCACCTTGTGCGAGTGTGCAGCCGAGGCTGACGTGTGTCAGGACAAGTTGTGACGGAATTTTTAAGAAGTATTTCAGCTGTTTATTAAAGGATTAGAAAAGCTGTAACTAACAGAGTGTATGTTTTAGTTGGAAATAAAGCAGGGCAATGGTGTGGGGATTGGAAGAGGGGGAAATGCCAATATGTATGTATATATTTGGCAATATATATAGAGTAGTTCATCCCTCCCACACCCTTTCCATAGAAACTATTTTTTTAAAACAAAGACGGCAAGGGAGGTGATCTGTGTAGATGAATCTGGGTCTACCCAGGCTGTGGAGTGGCAGGGATTTGTTTTGCTTTTCCCATGTATATATGATTCGTATACCTTTCTTTTTCCATTTTCTCTTACCGCCTTCAAACCAGTTATAGCCTACACAACTATCAAGCCTACTGGTCTCCATGGACTCTTTCAGGATTCCAGGTAGTGACATGTCTGTCCAGAAGGTAGATCAGTTTCTTTTTGTTCATTTGAATGTAAGGGTTTTAGATTGCAGGAGGATTCATTTTCCACATCTAAAGCATGTCGTCCCCCCCGCTCCACTCCAGCCAGCTGGATTTTTTGTCTATGGAGAAATCATCACTTGTAATGGGACAGATAAGCTTCCTGAAGTGCTTCAGTTCCTAGCCTGGAGTATTAACATTAACCAGTGTTCCTGCAGATTTACTTACTGCATCCCCTATTGAGCAGTTCCTGCTAAGAGCAGCGACTTTGGGCAAGGGGGTGGGAGAGGTGGATCAGGAGATACCCTGTGATTCAGCTGCCCCAGCAAAATCCACCTTCAGCAACAAGAAGGAGCCTTCCAACCCCACTGTATTCCCAGCAGCTGAGACAGTGCTGAGTGTCTTTCAACCGCTTTTGCCCATGGAAATCACAGATTGCATTAATGAGCTTGCTAAAGTCAATCACTGGTATAATTCAAAACTATTTTAAAAGGCACGAGAGCCTGTTTTGCCTTAGAAACAGCAAAAGTAGAGAAAACAGTAGCTGACCAGGTGATTTCATGCTGTGTCAGGTGATGCACTTACATTTACTTTGAGAAGTGTTTGTATACTGTTTGACTTTTAGCCAGCAAAGATAAGCCCACATTCAGGACTGAACATCAAGGTGCTACTGGCGTTTTCCAGTATTATAATTAATAGATTCAACAAAAAGGGCAGCAATGGGGACAAGGTTTACTTCAAACACTAAAGCAGTTACATGACCTGTTTTGAATCTGCTTTTATACTCACATATTTTGACTTGTATATCTTCATAAAAGCCTGTCCAAATGTATAGATATAGTAAAAGATCCACTGATATATGTACATGAATAACACCATATTATATTCTCAAATACCAGAATGTCTGATTTTCTGTACTACTTCGTATATTACAATGCTTTTTAAGTTTTCATTGCATTCTGAAATGAGGCTATCAGTCTCTGTTACCTTTTGCAAATGTGTTTCACAAGTTTACATAGAAGCATGTGGAGTTAAAAAAAAAAGAGTTTGCTTAATTAGCATACTATGAATTATGTAGCAAATAAGAGCCATGTTAGGCCCAAAAAACAAAAGGGGGAAAAATAAATTTTGTTATTGGTACCTCTCAGGACCTTACTGTTTAGTCAGAGGAAGAAAATTAATTCATTTGATGCATGAATGGTTTTCCTGCATGCTTACAGTGAGGTCACGTACTCTTATCATGGAGAAAATGGGAGTCTAACCTAGAACTGACACTACAGGTACGCTGCCATCAGGAGAATAATCCTACCATCCCTCCCCAAATAGCCTTGTGCTTCCATTGATGCTTGTGCAGACATGGTGTCATGTCCCTTGAGAAGAAGCTGCTGGGGAGGGTGTGGGACCTTGTGGCGTGAGAAGACTGTGGCTCAGCCCTTCTGGCAGTGCCACGGGGCTTTGACTGGTGTTAACCTGGTGGCCAAACCTCACTGTAGCTCCCGGCATATCCATGGGCATGTTGCAACTCCTTCACCTGCAGATCCCCTCCTTTTGCTTCAGCTCCCCTGTGTTTTAATTCCTCGTGTTCTTACATAACTTTGGAAGGAAAGCCTGTTATCGTTTACCAAAGTTGCTATTTTTCCCCTCTGGATTGTTTAGATGCCACAAAGATGAGAAGGAGCATCCAATTCCCTCCTGTTAGGAAGCTGTCCTTTGAAACGTACTTTTCTGCCCTTGCCTGAGCCCAGATGCTCCCTCCAGAGAGAGAGCTGTGTCTTTAAGGCCCTCGTCCCAGATCCACAGCACACCCACATATTTGTCCTCTCTCTGCATAGCCAGTGCCAAGCGGTGACATCTACTATAGTCTCTGGGACACGCTGGTCTCTGCAGCGCAGAAAAACGGGGCGAGGGGGAGGGGGCGGCCGAGGGAGAGCACAAATCCCGCTGTGTTCCAGGAGGATGAGTCACTTCCTCACACCAGCTCTGTGATGCTTTATTTATTGCCGCTCCACTGATATGAAGGCCGGCTCCCTTGTCCCTCTTCGGCATCCCTGGACTCGGCCACCCCATTAATCAGGCGGGGACACTGGGGAGTGCACGGGGAGCGGGAGTCCTGCCCGCTGGTGGCCTTTAGCTGTCTCCAGTTCAATGAAATTACCTTGTGTGAAGACTTGTTTTATGAGAGATTGGTTTATTTGTAACTAAACTACTTCCTCCATTATTTGATAAGCTCAAATATTTGCTACTGATAGTCAGAGAGTGTCACATTTATTATCCCGTTTCAGGCATTGCTTAACTCCTTTGTACTAGGCTTCTTTTAACCCCTTTGAGGACAGCAGAAAGCAGGCAGGAAAAGTCTTATTCCTCTTACTCATGCTTCAAAAAGAATTGGGGTTTGTTCTGTAAAGGATGTGGCTTGATTAAATTAAATTGCTTTGCAGTAGCTCTTTATACGTTTAACCCAACACTTAAAAGGGCTGACTCATGCTCTTTGTTAGAAATCCAAAGTAATAGAAAAAGAAAAGTGAGCAATGTCTTTTTCTTCCCTCATAGATTGTAACACTTCAAGGTTTAGACAAATGTGGACATGAAGCACCATGGTCTCAAGGATGGGACGTGAATATCGTTACTAAGTCCTGTTTGCTATCTTGCCCCAGTGGCTGTGACACTTGTGACCCATTTGTACCTTGATTTGTGTTTTATTAACTCTGGTTGAAAAACAGGTTTGCTTAGCTTTTTAAGATATCTGATGTCTTTGGAAAATTAAAAACCCTACAGCCCTAAGATGCAAGTAATACTTTTAAAATAACTTACTGCCATACACTCTCAAGTTTTTCTTTTAGAAGAAAAATTTTTCTTTTAGAATATATTTATATTTCTTTTAGGATATTTTTAGAATATTTTTCTTTTAGAAGTCTTTCAGACTTTATTTTTGTGGAGGTCAAGGGGTTGTTATCTATTTGCTTCTGAGTATTCCAGCAGTAGATCACAATCCCAATACAAAAAGATATTTGTATACATTAGGAGAAAAAAAAATTACTTAACTATTAGAGCTATCTTTAGGAACCCCATCTGACTTCCCAGTACTTCTTACAAAACTTTTGTGGGAACTTGATGTTCCACTAGTATACATGCTTTAATCAGCACTGTCTTGCCTAATCTGAGCATTTCTGCCAAGACCACAGACTTCCACATCATTATCCCCCATAAACGTATGTTCAAATGGAGACGGGGCAGGGAAACATCCACTCTTTGTCCAATGAAGAGAAATAGGAGTTTGGGATTTGGGGTTGTGAAACAGAGAGGCTCTCGAATCCCATTTGGTACCTTCATAGCACCCCAGGTTCGAGGCCTTGAGATGCCTGAGGCCAGATGAAAAATCTTTAAGAGAAAGCCCATGCCTGCCACACTCCATGGGGAGGGTGGTTATATTTCTGTAATGAAAATTAGAGAATGGTCATTATTCTTTAACGGGAATGGTGTCATTCCAGGACTGGTGACGGATGGTGCGCAGAGAATTTTCAAGGCATTTCTGTTGGAGCCAGCAGGCTTTGGGGAGAAGTTTTGGGCTGGGAAAACAGCACCATGCCCAGAACATGCAGTGTGTTTGAACACAGGAGCAAATTGCTCTGTTTGTGCTTATCAGGGGCTCCAGTGAGCCAGTCCTGTTGCTTACAATCCA
Source organism: Pachycephala philippinensis (assembly GCA_013397055.1). NCBI lineage: Eukaryota > Metazoa > Chordata > Aves > Passeriformes > Pachycephala > Pachycephala philippinensis. The sequence continues at coordinate 698,417 of VWZT01013977.1, forward strand.
GTACACTAAATCCCACCTGAAATTAATGGGACTGGTGTTATTATTAAAAAAAAAAAAAATAAAAGGTATGGTTTTATTAAAAAAAAAAAAAAAAAAAAATGGTGAAAGGGCTGATCTACTGAGAACAGGATGAGACTGGTTGGAAATCTCTCTCCTGTGGAGGAAATAGGAGTTTGGAGAAAAATATATTTAAAGCAGATCAGATAAAAATAGACAAGAATTTAATTTTCTCAATCCTTCTGAAGTACATACATGAGTGAATTTATAAAAAAGTTTTAGACGTGAATATTCAAGTGGAGCTTTTAACCTTGCTGAAACTTTACTGTCCCTCAAAGTTAAGAGAAATTAATTTTGTTTCTCCTTGAGTTAAAAATGATTGAGGGAAAGTATATGTTCACTGTGCTAACTAAGAAGGAAGAACTGGTTCATTCCACCTCTGACAGATGTAGAGATGTATGCAATCACTTGTGCATTTACAATCAGATACAGCAAGCTCACTGCACATGGCTCAGTGTCTGGGGTTAAGGCTATCTGAAATGATAAGGATATATAATGCTGACTTAGGACTGTGGCCTTCCAGAATCTCCTCAGGGAAGATCAGGCCTTTTGCAGGTGGCTGAGTCGATTTCTAACAAAGAGCCTGCTGGTGAGAGTCCAAATTGGCTGTTTCAGCTGAGGTCTGCCCTGGAAGTCAGGGAGTGAGAACTGAGCCTAGGGAGATTGAAAGTTCATTAAATGTGTGTTTGTCTTGGACTTTGACATGAAGATGCTGCTATTCCAGATGCAGCTGGACTCTTAAGGCTTTGGACTTCTTAGGAGTTATAGGAGGAGCAAAGCTTCAGCTGTGATTTCTGTCCCACAGCAGGAGCTCACAGAGTCAGCACTCTTCTTTGACATACCAGTTTAAAATAAATGCATTGTAAAATCACAATAAGTTGGATTTTTACAAGAATATGTTCTATAGATAACTGCAATTTTAAAAGCAGATGCACATTCTAGATTTTACCATGAGCTCACTGGAACACAGTTAAGCCCAGGTAATTGGTGAATTTCTTTTTCATCCAATTTTCAAGGCACAAACTTATAATTCTTGGTGTGAAGATACTAACACATTATCAGCGATTACAAACCAACATAATTTCCAAAACTTGCATGCAAATTAAAGCACACATCCTTTCATGTTTTGCTATTGCTCAGACAAATGTTCCTCTCTTAAAACACTTAGATTCCTCAGGCAGTACCTGCTCTCTATTCTGATGATTAATTCAGTCAAAACACCAGCTTGGTAGTTTCTTGAAAGAATTAGGTTCTCTCAAAGAAATTATTTTTCTTTGATTATAACTAAAAACTCCTCTAAGTACCTCATTTTTTCATAGGTGTGAACTATATTGTTGCAATTACTAAAATAATTCTCTGCATGCTTCCTCCAGATACCATCTATATTTGGAACTTATTGGATGGGAACTGATTTATACCTTCAAAATATGAAAGTATGCTTTGTTGAGCAGAAAAAGAATCATGTCCAGGCCTGTGTCCACATTGCCAACTCATTCTTTTCCAAAAAATAGAGTGGGTAAGTCCTATGTGTGATTAGATACAGCCCTAAGTGTTTGCTGTTTGTGCTCATCCCTGCATCATTGTATTTTTTTCTCCCGACCCATGACTACTACTGAAAAGTTATTAGTTTACTCCTCTGATAATTTGAAATCTTCTGGTTTTTCTTCTTGTCCACAAATAATTTATGCTAATTTTTTCTTGTACCATTATCTGTTAGTTTTTAAAAAGTGCTTTTCCATCTATGGTGTTTATCTGCTTGCCTCTTTCTAAATAATGTCTGGATCTGTACAGGCTTAGCCTTTGTTTTGAGAATCTGAATGTTCTTCCAGCTGCATCTGATTCTCAGGGAGAAATTTATTTGACTGACCTTCTCTGTTAAGCAGATCTGCATCCTTGCAGGCATAAATACCTGTTTGCACTTGTTCTTCTGCACTGACTGTGTTGGAACTATTATTTCACAATAAAAAAATATGATAGCCAGTAGCACAGTCTTCTCTGTAAATAGTGGAGGGCAAACGCCTACAGCAAAGAAGACACAGCCTAACTTATTAGCTTCTCATGTTCATCATCTATCCAGAAGCAAACACTTTGAGTTCCTGCAGGAGACACCTGGTCAGCTACCCCAGACTCAGATGCCTTCAGCACCTGTTGTTACACAGCTTTGAATTGTGAACCATACCCATATTTTATGATGCTGTTCCTAGAACTCGGATCTTTACCTTGACTTTTATCTCTTTCATGGAAGGCAGTGACTGACAGGGCTTAGGGTTCTAATATGTGGTCTGCTTCCTTTCACCCTGGTGGGGTAACTGCTAGAGGGTTTTTCATTGGCACTTAGCTCTGCCTAGATCTAAAACTCTTTCTATTTTTAGGACTTGAGCCTTCTCACACCAGAACTGCGTCCTGTCATTAATGTTTGCAAAAGAGTTTGTCACTAAATCACATGGGAGATTCATATTGTTAGTAATTGTTAGTCTAGCTACCATCTGAGGTTATCTAGGAAGAGAGTTTAGAGTCCACACAGACGCCAAGTGTTCTGTTGACTTTTATTTCAGCTAAAAATATCTGAAGTAGTGTTGGGAGAAATTTTCAGTAATTTGATAATGTAAGTGTCCTGCCAAAAAACCCAGAGTCACAGTCTACAAGTCCTATGTGGCAACAAGTGCATTGGCAGCCCAAGATAAATATCATAAACCAAATGGAAAGAAAAGGTATGATGAGCTCATGATCTCTCTTAGGAATTAGGGAAGAAAAGATGATAAAGAAAGCAGGGGGAAGGAAGGTGTGATTTGGCTTGGGATATGAAAAAAGTAACATCTAAATAGATGAACTCTAAATACAGCTTCCTGAACAAAACATATTTAAAGACTACTTGGATACACTTGCCTAAGAGAAAGTAGTAAAATGAAAACAACGTGTCCAAAATTTTGATCAAAGATGCAAGGCAGAATGCTCTAATGTCAATAGAAATAATATATATATATATATATATATACAAGGACAGCATTTTATCCATGATTCATCAATGTTTTATTTAAATGTTTTATTTTGTTTGTTATTTTTTAGTTTGGGGTTTTTTTCTTGCATATGAACATGGTAAAATGTGAAGAACTTAAACCCTTATATTTGAATTTATGACATATATCATGAGATACTGGAACATGCTTTACTGTCCACTTTCCATGGTGGAAATCCTTCTTGATCCCTTTAACACTGCCTTGGAAGACCTGTTTTCCTGTCTTAATTTAGGTTTTATTACATCTTTGTACACTATCAGCACAGTAATAAAATTGGTTCCATCTTCATTATTTTAAAATTATGTATGGAGACACTGTTTCTCATCCAATATTCTGGGGCTGCAAATTGCACATGATTTGATCTGCCAAAACTTTAAGGAAATAAAAAATCACCAGCTCCTTTAGGGAGGGCTGCTTCTTCCATTGGAATCAGTGGGAATTTTGCCATTAACTTAAGTGGGAGTAGGATCAGGCCCTTAATGCTGTGTATTTACTTTATTTAGGCCAAAAGACACACAGACACAGAGAAGATACTGTTCAATGGTTGCGACTTTAGTCAGTGAGTTTGCTGCTTGCTGGCAGTATGGCACCTCTCATGGAGCAAAATATTACAGCGTTAGGGAGTGCTTTTGGCAATATGCATATTATAGCATGAGGCAAAACAGCTATGGTTATGTTTTCAAAGATGTAATGAAATTTTAGCTGCTAGACTGAGAAGCTAGCTGGAAATTCTAGGCTGAAAGCCTGTTTAAGTCTTGTTGGGAAGTGGCTGATTCTTAATTTATTTTTTAAATTTTTTTAAAATTATTCTTTATGAATTAAACGTGTCTGGGTGACACACAGGAAGGTGCACCTTGAGATGTAAATTCATTTCCAGGGGTCTGCCCTGGACATCCTGTGTGACCTCGAGCCAAACATTTAATCTCTCTGTATTGCTGTGCTCTGTCTGTAAAATGTGGATAACAATTCTTCCTTTCTTCTCTCCCCAGCCCTGCCTGCTTAGCCTGTAAGCCCCTCAGGGAACAGACTGTTGCTTACCCTTAGTGCCCTTCCTCCCAGATCAGGGCCTTGGCTTTGGCTATGACCAGAACGTTTAAAATAGCAAAATAATACTTACTGCTCCTTATTTTAACATGCAGATGTTGAGCTTTATAACAGTTTAATTTCAACTGTTTTTTTCCTTTGGGTGAGTCCATTGATGTTTGTCTGACTGACTCACCTGTCTACCATGAGAGTCGGCATGACTTCAAGCCTAAGACTGGCCTTTCACAGCTCCTGCTTTCTGCTCTAGCCTCTTTTCTACCTGGGTAGGGTTGCTGAAAACTTCCATTACCCTCAGGTAACAATGCCTTTGCATATATAAATATTCTGAGTACTTGCAATAGCTCTTATATATCTAGAACTCATGAGACCTGCTGTACATCTGTGAACTAAATTGTACTTGTCTGGAGAGCCTGGTTTGTGCTGAACATTGGAGGGACCATATGTGAACTTATCAATGGCAAGGCACACACCACAGGATCTGACACTGCACCAGAAGTGGTGCTCAGGCACTGTTAATTCGTGGAGAAATGTGAATCCGGTGTGTCCAGGATGCATTGAATTTCCTGCATCTGCTTAACTCAGCTGTGTTTGAGCAGTAAACCAGAGGCTGGTAACTGGTGACTTTATAAAAGCATTTAACAGCTCTAAACCTGATCTCTGATGTACCTTCACACTTCACTTCATATATGTATATGAAACACCTCAGTAAAATCAGTGAGCCATATTCATGCATAAAGTTTCACTTGTGGCTTGGGGTCAATAGGCGCATGTGGGTGTGATACATTTGCTCTGAAAATGTTTCCTGGATAAGCTCTCCAAGGATTTTTAGGAAGGGTGAGATATCTTTTTTTCTGGATCCTAGCCTAGGATCCTGACAAGATGGATGGTGACATATATTGCCATGCCATGTCTGGACACATGCTAAGGAACAGCTCTGTGCCAAAGGAAGGAGTATGAAAATTTGAAGTGCTCTTATTGAATGGAAGTGTTTCCGTGGCTCAGGTAATTTGATTTCACTTTAGCCTTTTGAGAATCCTTTTTTTTTTTTTTTTTTTTACTATGGCCCTAAATTATTTCATTTAACATAGGTGTAGGGAAAAGAATCAGCTCTAATATCACTGAAATAAAAATCCAGTTTCTACTAGAGCCTTTCTGGAATATTGAGTTCATACCTCGATATGCTTTGATTCATAGTAATTTTTATGTACCCCCTCCATATCTCATGCTGTTACATCTGTTGGAAGTACTGGAAGGTCCAACTGTTTATTTCCAGGTGACTCAACTAATGACTTTAGAAAATGAGGATCTTTTTTTAAGAGTCCATCTGCCTATGAACCAGGCATCACAGTCCTTAGGTCAGATGCCAGTTGGGAATAATGGGGAGAGCTCATACAGGTTCCAATTCAACCCAGGAGATTGGTACCAGAAAGCGAGGCAGCACAATATCCACAGGCTGTAGCACAATGATTTCATTGATGTCTTTGAGCACAGTTTCTTCCATGGATTACTGACTTGATCTAGCGCAAAAGCCAATTTGCTTAATGTATTTTATAGGCAGAACAGAACCAGCCTTTCTTGAGGGAGAAAAGATATCAATTCCTATCTTTGGTGGTTTCCTTATCTCTGCATGCATGCCAAGTGGGGACAGGATGAACACCATTGCCTTACATGTCACAGGTTAACAGTAAACACTAAACACTGGTGCTCAGAGATGTTTCTATTTACTGCACATTATTTTAGAGGGTTGAGGGTGGCTTTGGCTGTGCAAAGACTACTTGTGTGCCCAGGTGCTAGTCTGCAATGAGGCCATAGATATACATTCATGTATCAGAGCTCAGTAACATATATATCAGGTGCCTTATCAACTTTTCCGGAGTCCCCAGAACTATGCAAAAGAGAGAAATAAAAGTGTAGTGATGGTGGTGTGGTTTTTTGACTGAGAAAACAACAGTTCTTCAACCACAACAGTGCAGTGTTAAATGATCATTTGTCTGTTTCATTACATAGACCTTACGGTAAAAATACAGAACCCATAGGCTCCAAATGGATATCTGGATGAGGTGATTTTTCCTTGCATTAGTCTTGAAAAGAAAGTTGTTTATTCATTCATTTTGTAAATAAAAATATTTTACATTCTTGATATGTTCAGGAAAAAGAAGCACTAAATATATCACAGCATTAGATTCTTCCTTAGGTCAAGAAGTTGTTATTGTCACTTAGTGTGTAACACAAACCTAAAATTTTATTCTCCTGTTTCTGGAGTTACAGGTCATGTTGCTTTTTTCCCAACAAAATAGGCTTGGTGACCTTTAGTTCCAGTATCTGGGGCTGTCAGCTTTGTCAGAAAAGATTTGTACTCAAATTGTGATAAGAACTGGACTCTCATAGATTAACTTGCAAAATCTTTCCCAGAAATATTGTTCTCTCAGTAAGAATTAGAAGTCAAGCTACCATGCACACTGCAAAGAGAAATTGTGTTTCCCATGCTGAGACATGATGAGTGACTGAGTATACGATCACTAGTACAGAAATTCACCAAAGTCACCTAGTATTCCATTTAGTTCGTAACAATTACCAATTCTTGGCAGGAATCTTGTGATCAGCCTTCATTTATTCTAGTCAAGTTCACTAACAGTGCAGTTATTGTGCATCGCCAAAATTTTCCAAGTAATATAGCTGCCATGCTTTTGGTGTCTCTTCTGGAGCGAAAAGCATGTTGCTGTAAAGTACTTTACACTAAGCCCATTTTCCCTATTCTCATTTTATTCTTCTGTGTTCAAAGATGTGTCTGTATTCCTAAATAATTGTGTTCACTCTACAATGTTTGCACCTTTCAGGCATTTGTATGCTTATATCTTCACGTTTAGGAGTCCTGGCCCTACAGGCAAGACTTTCTAGTTTTGCTACAGAAATTCAGTGAAGCAAAACCTGGCAGCTTTGTACAGTTCTGTACACGCACAATACTGGAGGTCTTCTGTAGTGTAGCTGTAGGTTTTACCTTGTACAATATCACAGCTTTCACAGTAACTTTCATTGCTTTTGGCATATTCATGTTCAATATTCTTCATAAACTATTTATCTAACCTACCAAGGAATATTTTGTGTGACAAGCTACATTTTAGTCTGTATTTTTTTCCTGTAAACTTGTCAAATATGCTTGCTTTTCTAAGTACTGTCTGTCTCTAAAGTAATAAAACGAATTATGGTTATCAGTTTTCTTGATTTGTTTTTATTCTGCTTAAAGATAAAACTAAGAGGGGAAGAAAAAAAAAATCCTTCATTTATTCCAGTAAAACATTTTTCAAAATTGCATTCAACAACTCACTTGCAAAAGAACCCTGTGCTTCCGGAAGGAAGCTCCCAGAAAGTGCTGGAGAGCTTTAGATCCCTACAGTTCACCTATCTCAGCACATATGGATTTCTGTGTGCTTTTTCATTTGTCATCACTGAGCTACATCTCCACCATTAAAAAAAAAAAAAAA
>VWZT01013977.1:706091-717148 GCA_013397055.1 Pachycephala philippinensis
AACAGGTAGAAAAAAAGATTTGAAGATTCTGATATTAAGGAAAGTTCTAAAGAAAAATCTGTTGATGTAATTAGTTCAGCAAATGCTGACTAGTAAGTGTATACCCTGCTTACTTTCAATATGAATACTGCAGCATTAGCACCTCTGGCATACTAAGCCAATTTGTATTCTTTGCAATCTAATGCTTCATCAGGTTTGTATTACATGTAAGTAAGTCTAGCGTTCAAGTCCTTAGAAATTGCCAGAGTTAATTAAACTAATCAGTCTCGTCCGGATTCCTGTATTAAACTGTATTGTTATCATCCCCAAATGAATGTGCAAGAGACTCCACTGAAGATAGCTTTGGAGTAACTTGCCTGTAGAGACAAGATATTCTGAATTTTTCAATGTAGCAGGTACGTCTTATGCTTTTAAATAAGACAGTTTAAAATGCATAGTGTAAGGTCATTTTTTGCTCTGTCCTTTTATACGTAATGCTGAGCTTCTGCTCTCTATAATATCATATGCCAATAAAGTTCATAGCCTAATTATGCATAATTTGAAAGGGAATTTCCTTTTCTCAGTTTTTGGTTTGTTTTTTTAACATAATGACTCCTTCCCCTGTGTTACCCAAAAGAGTGAAAAGAAGTGATTGGTATAATTTCCCTCTGAAGTTTATTTCCATATTTTTATCACATCACTTCTCTTTATCATAGCTGAATTTCCATTCTGAAGCTCATTATTCTAGTCTTTTCATTGAGTCTGCTTTTGCTGTCTATAATCTTGATGGTACATTTTGTTTTTTTCTGGATTATAAAAAGTCACCTTTAAGTAATTGGTTTTCAGTTATGAATGTTTGAATTAGATGAGATTATTACTTTACTTAAATTTTTTGCAAGCAAGAATAAATTAAAATTTTATTTACTACTTTGATTAACGGGGATTAGCTAGACATCTGTAGAAAATCTATAGCATTCAAGGCTTATTTTTTTATCAGCAGCATAAACTTAGCAACTCTTATGCTTACAACTTTGATACTTGCTGTAGATTTTTTAGGTAACCCTGTGAAATAAGAATTACACATGCAATGCTCTCTCAGACAGCTGAAGGTCAAAACTTCTGTGCTGTCTCTCCTGAAGTTCATAAGGCTTCTGAGGTGAGTCAGATTAGCTTTCTTTTTTGAGTACCTAAGCATGTATAAAACAAGTTTTAAAATAAATCAAGTGTTTATTTTTATCAAGTCTATGTATCATTCTGTCATTGTGATTATCACACTTAATTATTCACTGATAGAGTCCAAGGCACTGGTAAGGAATTCCAAAGCTTTATTGGTGTTGAAGCTGGCTCCTGCTATGGATAGTGTGTGCCCACCCACATGTGCATGTTCAGATGCAGTTTTGGGTCACAGGAGTACTATTGTGTGATGCAAAAACATCATCTGGGGTTCAACCACAGCACACTGACTCTGTGCACCCACCTTTGGAGTACTCTCTACTCTTTGTGATGAACATTTACACCAAGAACACCAACATTTTTGTTTCCTTAAGGTCTGCAAGAACTGACTGTTACTGTGGTCTGAGGCTGTTTTCAACTTTTTGTCTAGTACAAATTTTTTTTTCCACATCAATGTTGCTCTCATGTTCAAGTTAAATCATACTTTCCTTTTTGTAAATAACAAGAAGAATATGATAATGAAGTGCAAAATGGGAAAAAAGCATTGCTCATCGTGTCATTTTCCAAGCTGCAGAAACACATTTGGCTTAATACATTTAATGGAAGTGTTCTGCCTCCTGGCCTCCATGGTGCTGCAGCAGTTTAGTCAGAGAGTTTAGGAGTCCAGTGTCCTCAAAGTTTCACAGAGGACACCCTCACCTACTCAAAACCATGGTTATGGCATTCATACATCATGAGACAGGGTAAGAGCAAGAAACCTGAATTTCTTGGTATGAATCTGACTTCCAGCAGGTTGGCAATAAGAAAACTTGTACTACCACTTGCAAGTGTGTAGCTACTTCAACCCTTAACCTCTTGCTGGTTCCCTGAATCATCACCTTAATCCATGAATATACATCTTTTTCTCCTTCGGTATGAGAAAATGTCAGCTGTATGTCAGGGGTTTGCCAAATACCCTCTACTTCTTGGACTTTTTCTCAGGAAGAGGTGCACCTGGAGCCATAGCTCTGCAAGAGGGCATAGCAGCTTCTGGCTGGGAGATTCATGTGGACGAGGGAAGTGGGGAAAGTCTTGAGAACTTCTATCACTATGGTATGATTGGGTTGTCCATAACCTGCAGGGGCACACCATAGGCTGGAAAGAGCTTAAATTTTTTAATCCAGACTCCCTATTATATCTATTTTCTTTGCCTCCATCTGCCTTTTTTAGAGGTTTGTTTTTCTTGTTTCTTATGGCTAAGTTTCCCACTCTGTGTTGGATTTCAGCCAAAGCATGCTTTTATAGGCTGGGAAGAACTTTTCCCACATTACAGACTGGCATCTAGTGGGTGCACATTAGTTGCCTTCCTAGGAGCACATTGGAAGCCTGTCTAAAGAGGGGATGTTACTTTATTGGAGGTTCTTTATTGCAATCATAGTGTTGATGATTCTAAGAAGCTAATTGAGGTAGTTCTAATTAATGATGCTTCCCGTTCCTCATAAATATTTTGCCTCTCTTTATGCATAATGTCTGTGGTTTTAACATTTTTTAATTGCTTTCTGACAGTTCCTGGCTATCAACTTTTATTTCATTTAAGTGTTTCAACATTACAGCTGTCCATTTCTTTCACTGCCTTATGGCTTTTGTTGCTGAAGCCAGCATTATACTGTTCCAGAAATGTCCTGTTATAGTTTATATCACCATCTCTATAAAGATGCTCTTAAAATCTTGGCTTTCAGATGGCTTTTGGACAGCCTTTTCTAAGGCCTCTCTTATTTCTACCAAAACTGAGTCTGTCACCTTGGCTTGCTGGGTTCCTCTTTACTTTTACTGAGCTCAAACTTTTGTGCTATTTGTAAAACACCAAAGTGAAGTGCAAGTGGACTGCTTCATATTCAATCACCATTCTTTCACCCTTTTGGCTTAAGCAATCCTACAAGAAGTTAGAAATTCCTGACAGCACAGCTCCTGAGAACATCGGCACACAAAAAAACCTGTCTGTGGTGTCAAAGTGTCCTTCTTTTACAGGAATATCAGTAAAAGAGTTTGCTCTCGTGCTGTTCTTCTGTGGGGGGCTACCCACTGGGATTACATTTCAGAGATTTTTAAAAATGCATAGATATCTTTAGATGTTTATTGATGCCTTTTGCTGTTGCCACTGTTTTTATGTCCCCATTTAAAAGGAGATATGACAAAAACCAACAAAATCAGATGCATGTGTTGGATACATGAAAGCCATTGGATTCACTTTCTTTTACCAAAGGTGATGGCAGGAAAATTATTAAAAATTCTGTTGTCTACACAGTAGATTTTTTTTTTAATATTGGTGACTTAACTGTTTTTTTTTTTTTTTCTTTTTAATGCTGCTATAAAAGATACGGACATAAAAATCTTCCACTGACAGTTTTTTAGTGAGGAACTATGTTGTTTGAGCAATAAGCTACAATATTTACAACTCCAACTTGCACAGCTTGATGTACATTCATAACTAGAAGGTTCTGTAAGAATTTTGCTTTTGTTTTCTATAACCCTCAGTTTTATGTCACCAAGATCATTAAATTTATAACATTAATTCCATATGTTGAAAATGTTGGCAGAAAACATAGTACCTTAAATCCCATAGAAAAAATATGATACAGTTAATCCATAAACTTCTTTAACTTTCATCTTCTAAACCGAGGAAAAGTCCAATAGTACTCAAGTGATTTTACCAGACCCTATTTTTATTGCTATTCACACTGCAGTTCCAGGGAAATAGTACATATTTCTAGGAAGTACTTATTACCAGTTTCAAAGAAATTTTTTTTTAAACCTTGAAGGATTTGAATATTGATTCTACAAAGACAAAAAAAGCACCAGGATACCAAATACAATCAATGAAGTGTTTCTAACAGCTGATAATTTGTTTGCTAATGAAAAGGTTTAACTCCCCACAGCATCCTTCCTTATGTGAATGACTTTACGCTCTTAAGTAGTGCTTTGTTTAAAGAACATTTTTTGAATGTTTCCTAAGTACACATCTTAATGATGGAAACTGTTGGCACTTCTTACCTCTAACATTTATGTGGAAGAGCTGGTAAAAATTTGGCCTTGTCTGCACCTTGGATATTGCTTGTGACTTGATCTGTATGTGTGTGGATTCATACACTGCCAGTATTATTGGCATGTCAAATCAGAGGAAAGGGATGTCAGGGGCTTTCGAATCCATGCTGCCAAAGTGAGCATCCAGAAGGTTATACTGAAGAAAATATGCGCTGAAATGTCCATAAAATGTAGTCTGACTCACTGGTGAACATGTTGCTTCCTTTTTCAGATCCTTGGGGTGGGAAGTGGAGGACAAACTTCCACAGACGTTTTTGCCAGAGAAGCGCTTCCAAACCCTGTCCAGATACAATGCCTGGTCTGAGCTAGGAAGATGTCCCTGCACTCACCAGAACCCCTTATCTTCTCTTCTCCTTTGCCTACATATAAAACAGAGCTTTCCACAAACATATGAGATAGACCTGTAAATGACTGTACATTATTTTTACTTTTGTTCTTGGCTAAGACATCAGACACCTACCTTTTTCCTTGATGTTTCAAAACACACATCCTTCATTTGTATTTGTCTCTAGACAGGACAAATTTATACAACAATAACAATTCAAACAGCACAGGTTTTGAAAAAATGTAAAGGTTTTGCATTATATTAGGTCCACCTGTAAGTGGAAAATACATTGGTTTGTACATTTTCAATGAATCAATTTTTTGAAGTAAAAAAGCAAAGTGCAGATTTGGAGGTTTCTGAAACTTGTTGTGAAAATTCTGAACAGCCCTGTGTAACAGCAACTTGACACAGGCCAGTTGTTCTAGTTCTTTATTTCAGGCTTCTTTATTACATGCACCTGTTTCAACTAACTCGTAGCTGTTTCTGAAACTCCTGACTGGCCTGCAGCCAGGACGCTCTGCGTGTTCCCACAGTAAACATGATCTAGGTCTTTAGAGGGTTCATGGGGATGTGGGTAATATGAAAGTCCAGACTGATAAAAGCTTTCCCCTTACCTCTGCTCAACAATAGATTTGCCTGTTTACTTCTGGTCTCACTACCAAAAATTTTGGGAGAAGAGGTTATTCTTTGAAACCCTCTTCTGCACAGGTTGCACTTAAAGTTCATGAGTTCAGGGGAGTTTTGCACCGTTTTGGATTTCATTACAACCAGTTCAGGCCATTCTGGACTAATCCTCTCTGTCCAGTTACACAGTAAAAAATGTGGGCCTCTAATGACATCAACAAATAAAAATAACCAACTAATTTAACAATAAGTGCATTATGCAGTTGAATGTTAATGTAAAGATGCATTTTCTATTTGCAGACTCATGTTGGTTGTGGGTAAGATTAGGTAAAATAAAGCTTTAATAAGAAAATATGATGTGGTCACCTTATTTCTGGGAAAAATTAGGCTTTGTGTGAGAGTGCTCTGTCGCTGTGAAGTGAAGAATAGGGCAACAAGCTCTCTGAAGCTCTCTTTGCCCACAGAGTTGCATTCTCCACAACTGGTTACCATACCTTTGTTTGCAACAGCCACATGCAAAAGCATGCCTCCCTCACTAGCAGCAACCTACAGTTTCAGCATCTCCTCAAAAACAAAAATTGGGACAAACCTTCATTAAATTAATTATTGAACTTTCTTCACATAAATTCATTTTAACAGAAAAACATTAAGAATCTGTTTCACGGCTTCCTGGATGGTTGTGTTTTTTTTTTTTTTTCCAAAGGGCACAAAGGACATATATTTTCATGTGTCTCAGGAATATTTTTCAGAAAACTCAGCACATTAGAAAGTAGCTGCACACATTTTATATGATTTTTTAGAGGATTTGCTCTTTGATAGCTATGGAGATATCAATCAAAAGGAGCAGACAGACTTTAACTGCAGGCATGAAGGGAAGCACTTAACAGGGTATTTTTCCATTCTGCAGCTCTGTGGTTGCATGAAAGCAAAATGTGATACTTGGTGAGATCAGAAAATCAGAACCTGAATCAATAATACTGCAGTTGTTTCAGGGAGGGTCAGTTTAAAGAAACAGCAGTAAATTGAGATTTAATGGAGTTAAAGGACAAAAACTGCATTATAGTTATAAGAAGAGGTTATTTTATGGTTAGTAAGCATCCTTTACTAATCATTTGGGAGAAACAGATTCTATCTAAGTGTAAATGCTGAAACATTTCTAAATGCTATAAAACAGTTACTTAGGAAAAAATAGATTTCTCTAAAGATTACTCTAAAGTAAAGTAAATTTGCTTACTGAACTCTACGAGTAATGAGGAATGCACACAGCCGAAAAAAAGGGGGTGGGCAGAGGAAGAGAGTAAAACTTTCTAGAAGTGAAATTCAATTTTACTTTTGCATTAAAAGCCTTACTATCTAATTCTTTGACCACCTCTATACAGAAATCAGGCTAGTGTGGGGGGAAAGAGTTATATTTTGAACTTCACAAGCAGTCAACCTGAGATATGTCTGCCCAGACTATTGGGAACACCTCATTCACTCAAGGTACAAATGGCCTTTGACACAAGAAGACCCACTCCCTGCTGTGGGTTACCCTCTGCCAGACAAGCTGGTGGAACAGGTTTCACTTTGCTTCCTGTTCTGATCACCATTCACGAGGTTTTAAATGAGAAGGTGGGTTTGATATAAAGACAATGAGAGTGGTGTCCCCTTTTACCAGCTCTGGCTGTGGGAGACCAATAACCAACAGCTTCAGGCCAGAGCAACTTCTCAGTGAGTCACTGCTGGAGAGGATTGGTAAGACCAGACAAACCAGCCAGAGAATTGTTACTTGTGGTTGGTGGTTTCTGCCAAAGATTTGCTGAGATCCTGGGACCTTAACCTCTGTTAACTCTGCAGACAGCAGAGTGTGCAGAGGATGGCATTTTCTTCCCCATCCCTCCCAGCTATCTTCCTACCTGTGTGATCTTTTCACATTTTGTTACCTTCTGCTTTACCTGGACAGACTAACCCCTCCTCCCACAGTGTACACATCCATTTGGTTACAGTATTTCCCCACTGGTCCCCTCACCCACCTCTCCCCTTTCAGTTTTTCTTTTGTTTTTCTCCCCAAGCAATTTCCATTTTTCTCTAACCAGACCTTCTTTTGTCAACCTATTCTGATCCTTATAAAAATGGAAACTAAAGCATTAAATGTCTGTTTATCACTTGCAGACCTTTAGCATTTAGCATCCCATTTTCAAGATGATCCTTAAAAACTTAATTGTGCTTTTTTCTATATTTTAGGAGCAGGTCTTTTGCATAGGATGCTGAAGAAATGCAAGAGCTGTAGGCTCTTTCTTTACTTCTTTATTTGTGAACCACTTCTGTTTATCCACAAAGGATAACATGAAATGACTAGATTGAAAACTATAGAAAATAATATTTACATTAAAAGGAAAAAATGTTTCCATCAATAACAGGACATCAGAATTAGAGAAATACAGTTTGAATTACAAAATTATCTTTTTCCTGAACTTTCTGGTGACAGTTTTGTTTTAAGACCTTATGATAATGATGAGGCACTATCAGGTTTTAAAGTGTGAAGAAAAGGAGTTATGTGAACACAGTGATCAATAATAAATTACTAAGCTGTATTCCAAAGGAGCTGAAATATTAAAAGACTGGTGGACAAGCATTAGTAGAAATTTATGTTTAGAAAGGGGTGTTTCAGAAAATGAGGCAAATGTTTAGATACCAAATCTCTAATGATCTATCAGCATAGGCTTTGACTCAGTCATTAGGCTTTAGAGCTTTCCCATATACCCTTAACATCTTTGTCCTCTCTAGTTTTCTGTGGTCATTTCTCCTGCTCCCTCTCCCAGTTTCAGTGAAACCAAGAAAGCAGCAAAATTTGCTAGTAACTCAGTGGTATTTAAGTTACCTAGGACAGGTAGATACTGTGCAGAAATATGGGGAGATTTAATCACTCCAGGATAAGCAACACAGCTGCAAATTACGTTTCATGGTAGAAAAATTTAACAAAAACCAAAAAACAAACAAAAAAAAACCAAAAACCCAAAAAAAAACCAAAACAAAAAAAACCAAAAAAGAAACCAAACAAACAAAAAAAAAAATCTAACAATGCACTTTCTGGAGAAGTAATTCATTGTTAAGACCTTCAAGTGGGCATGTTTCCAGAAAAATTGATGGTGTCCTAGTAGGCAGCACACGAGCACAGTGTACAATGTCTGTTTGATTCTTTTAAACAAAGATGAGGGAAAAAATTGGCTTGAGGGTGTGAAAAATTGAAATGGAAAGACCTTAGCAAATAGAATATAACATACTACTGAATAGAGTACTTGTCTATAAATTCAATTAATTCTAGGTAACCAAGAGGGGTTCTGTCTATTGCAAACTATTTCTGTGGTCCAGTCACTGCTTCACAGTGTGGGGCAGTGGGATGATGGTTCAGGGTAGCATTTTTGACTGGGTTTTCTTGTATATAGGTGATTTCATGTTTTATATTCAGTAGAAATTTAAGGTAAAACAAACATAAACATTTTTAAGAGGAACCAGACAATACAGGACTTCCCTAAAATGTTATTTCCCCCACAAAAGTGATGTTCCAGAGTCAAGCTCTTCCTTACCTGGTACCTTTCTGGCCCCATGACTTGTACATTCCTGGGAGTACAGAGCAGATTTAGGAGAGAATGATGCTCTCACACAAAATCCTATTAGTTCAGATTCTCAGGGTACCTGAGAAACAGCTCTGTGCAAATACCCCCGGCTGCAGATCTTTCCTCTTTAACAGTTACTTGAACAACTAGGATATTATATATATACACACACACATATATATATAGATATATGAGTATATACACTCATTCCTTCACCTTGAGAATACTTTGTCCATCCATGGTTGGTAGTCTGGAGGTGTTAGGGTGTCTAACTCACTAGTTTGATTTCCATTCTGGTTACTGAGTAACTACTTTTGGGCTCACAATATTCAGGATCCCTTATTGGATCAAAGCTGCACTTCCATACAAGAAAAAAAAAAAAAAATCAACAGATTCTCAGTCTAAAGATAACGAATTATACCTTTTCCTTATAAAGTTCAGCTTTCCCTTTCAAAGCTAACAGCTCACAAGTAATGTTAATTTAAGCACTCCTCATGCCTACTTCTAAGCAGTAATTTCACATAAGTTTTTTGAGTTTTTAATCTATAAACATATCATCTGCAAGTTTTGTTAAAAACACCAAGGTGTGTTGACCCTTCTGTTTGTGCAAACTGAGAATGTTATGTAGTAGAGAAAATCAGAAACAATACACCTCCTTCTGTCTCCAGCCCTCTGACATGCTCAGAGATCTCAGTGACACGAAGTATGCATAATTAATCAACAACCACTCTGTGACTACACTTTCAGCATGTTTGCCAATGGAAGTCTGCAACCTACTACTAAGCAATTTCTCATGGCAAGGTCAGGGATCAAATAACAGGTGGCTGAAAGGATCCAGCAGTCAGAGTAGAAGACTTGCTCCAAAAGGACATGTTACCTTTTCTCCCTGCATCTCTAGCTGTGTTGATAGAACAGCTTCTTATTTTGTGAAGAAAGGCTAATAAAGGTGGTCTGAAACCTTGTTGAGACAATCATGTTTAGGATAAGACTTTTATCTGGAAAAATCATCCTATTTTATTCATAGACATTAAAATTGATATATATATATATACACACACATATAGATATGTATATATATACACACACATATAGATATGTATATATATATATATATGATGATTTGGTGATGTTTTGTTTTCCTTTCAAACATATATACAGTCTGTTTTCTAACAAAACATAGTCTTAGAAAATGAGGCTTCTGTATCCCAATGATATTCATATTAGTAAGGTTATTTTTTGAGATTTAAAATATGCTATTCTAACATCATGTCTGCAACAGTAGCTGGTAAATGGGACCTTCTAGTGACCTTCCAAGAGTTCCTTCACCAGACAATCCAGGTATGGATTTCTGTGAGCTCCAGATGATAGAAGGATGTGCATCATTCACCCCAACCCATGGAGAGCCCACACTGGTGCAGGGAAAGAACATCAGGAAAGGAGCAAAAGAGAGAAACTGCTATGTACTGGCCATACCCACCTCTGCCCTGGGCCTGTGACACTCGGGGAGGGTAGAGGGGTATTAAGTGGAGGATTGATGCTGAGCCTGAGAGAAGGATTAAGGAGACAATTTTAATGTTCGTCTTTGTTTCTCACTACCCAAATCCATCTTTGTTTTATCTCGCCACTGAGTGGCTGAGCCTGTGGACAGCTGATATAGCACTCTTAGTAAAGGAAAATAAAGAAGGCCCTCAGCTCCTTGTGGGGATGGTGTCCAGGGTCTGCTCAGCTGGGAAGAAGAAAGCATTGGAAAGGCAGTCTTGTGATAATGGAGTATGTGCTGGAGACAGACTATGCAATCCTAAGCCAAACATTTCAACAATTTCTATAAGGTCCGTGTTTTCTTCACTTGGCTCAAAAACACAGTCAGGCACTAGCCTGGAGCAATGAAACTCTTATGCACAAATTTGGAATCAATGGGAACAGTGCCTAGTGAGGAAGTATAAGGAAACAGAAAATATACAGTAACAGTATATTCCCGTTCTGCAGTTAAGGGATTTCCTGAATCAGAGGACAAGCATCTGTCCTCCACAACTCTTTTTAACAGTTGTATCCAACTGCACATTTGCCTCCTTGCCGTCCTGTGGTGAATAATTTCAGCAATGTGAGGAAAGGAAAGGAAAGGAAAGGAAAGGAAAGGAAAGGAAAGGAAAGGAAAGGAAAGGAAAGGAAAGGAAAGGAAAGGAAAGGAAAGGAAAGGAAAGGATTTTATTCTTTGATTTTATTGATTTTTTTTTAATTTTGTGGCTGCTGTTTTTTGCTATGGTGTTTATGAGGCAGGT
>VWZT01013978.1:0-51367 GCA_013397055.1 Pachycephala philippinensis
GGGCATGTTCATTTATAACACTAAGCTCTGCACCTACTGTGGTGCCCCTGATGAGCGCACCCATTGGGTACACCCAAGGGTACTGAGGGAGCTGGGGCAAGAGCTGCCCAAGCCACTTTCAATCATTTACCAGCAGTCCTGACTAACTGGAGAGGTCCCAGCTGACCAAAAGTGAATAAGTGTAACACCCATTTACGAGAAGGGCAGGCAGGAGGCTCTGCAGAGGTACAGGCCTGTCAGCCTGACCTGGGTGTCAGGGAAGGTTATGAAGCAGATCATCTTGAGTGCCATCATGTGACACATACAGGACAACCAGAGCATCAGGCCTAGCCACAATGGGTTTATGAAAGCTAGGTTCAGCTTGGCCAATATAATCTCCTTGAATGACTCACTTTTGTGGATAAGGGAAAGGCTGTGCATGTTGCTTACCCGGACTTTAGTCACCAAAGCCTTTGACAGCATTTCCCACAACATTTTCCTGAGAAGCTGGCAGCCCATGTCTTGGATGGGTGCACTTTTGACCAGGTAAAAAACTGGCTGTATGGCTGGGCCTGGAGAGTAGCAGTGAATGGAGTTACATCCAGCTGGAAGCTGGTCACAAGTGGTGTGGCCCAGGGCTCTGTTCTCAGGCCAGTCCCATTTAGTATCCCTGTCAATGATCTGGACGAGGGGATTGAGGGCACCCTCAGTAAATTTGTAGATTACATCAGATTGGGTGGGAGTGTTGATCTGCTGGTGAATAGGAAGGCTCTGCAGAGGAATCTGGACAGGCTGGAACAATGGCCCAAGGCCAGTGGTATGAGGTTCAACAAGGCCAAGTGCTGGGTCACAGCAACCTCATGCAGTGCTACAGGCAGGGGACAGAGTGGCTGGAAGGGTGCCCTTGGAAAAGGACCTGGAAGTGCTGGTCTGAACATGAGCCGGTGTGAGCCCAGGTGGCCAAGAAGGCCAATGGCATCCCAGCCTGTATCAGAAACAGTGTGGCCTACAGAACCAGGGCAGGGATTGTCCCTCTGTACTTGACACCTTGAGTGCTGTGTCCAGTTCTGGGCTCTCACAGCAAAAAGGACCCTGAAGTGGTGGTCCAGAGAAGGGCAACAAAGCTGGAGAAGGGTCTGGAGCACAAGTCTGATGAGAAGCAGCTGAGGGAGCCGAGGGTGCTTAGTCTGGAGAAAAGGAGGCTCAGGGAAGACTTTATCACTCTGCAACTCCCTGAAAGGAGGCTGTAGCCAGGTGGGGATTGGTTCTTCTCACAGGTAAAAAGCAATGGAACAAGAGGAAACAGCCTCAAGTTGCACCAGGGGAGGTTTAGGTTGGATATTAAGAAAAATGTCTTGACTGAAATGGTTGTCAAGCATTTGAACAGGCTTCCCAGAGAAGTGGTGGAGTCACCATCCCTGGAGGAATCTAAAAGCAATATAGATGTGCTGCTTGGGACATGATTTAGCAGTGAACCTGGTTTAGGAGTGGACTTGGCAGTGCTGGGTTAGTGGTTGGACTTGATGATCTTAAAGGTCCCTATGATTTGCATTACCCCTGTCTGACTCCTTCCTTTCCCTGGGACAGAACTGGATAGAGCTGATGGGCTCAACCTTGGCACTCTTCATCCTGCCATGGAGATTTTCCATCTGAAGTTTACTTTGTGCCAAATGGAAAAGCGAAAATTCGTAGGAAAGCAGTATCAATGTCCAAGGTCACCTGCATGATGCAGAAGAATGAGTGAAGAAAGGGGCAGGAGACTGGCTAATGTATGACACAAAAAGACTAGGAATAAATTCTGAACACCAGTCCAAAAGCTATGCACATGAAGTTTACCTCTTCTAACTTATAGACCCCCAAATTTATGTATTGGGTATGGTCATCTGAAGATTATATGAATTTATGTATCCAAGGAAAGATGACACATCCCGTGCAAAATATTTATAGAGTGATAGTGAGAAAGCAAGCCAGAGTCTCCTCCAGAGAGCAATTAGGCACAAAAAAGGAGTGGTAGCAGGCGAAAGCATTCACATGAAAGTCTCTGGCCTGATTCATAGGTCCCAGCATAACTGGGGAACCCCTGTACTGTAGTATCAGGCTTTGGAATCAGTTTTGCACCACTCAAGCACGGAACAGTGTTCAGCCCTAGGAGTATATTCACACAGGCAGTCAGACAGGGTAAGGCAGTCAGCCTTGGATTTGGTCCCAGCTTGACCTCCCTGCTTGATTTTAAGCAGCCTGTGAACAAACATTTACTACAGTAACAGCAAACAAGGGAGTCTCTGTAAGGTGTAAAGCCGGGATGCAAATTACAAACATATGTAAATTGAAATAGTTTAGGTTAATTTCTTGGTACTGAGTCCAGTGACTAAGTGCTTATTTCAGAATGCTCATTCCATGCCTTGAGCTACTGCTTTGTCCATCTCTTCAGTGGCAGAAAGCAATTTAGCATAATCCTTCTACTGTAATGTCCAGTTTTTCCATAAAGATTACAGATGAAACCAAAAGACCTCATTCTAAAGAAGGCTTACTGCTTTGCAAAGCTGGCCACTGTGTGTTTAACTACACCAGAATGGTCCATTGGAGAACAGAGGGAAATCTCACATTTGGGAGGATGCAGTGAAGGAGTCCCAGACAACCTAAACAATCCTTGTTTGCCAAACAATGTGTGTGAGGCTTAAAAAATGATGAATTCGAAACACATTTCCCTGCTTCACAACAATTGGAAAATACCTTTCAATCAAATGAATAATAAAACTCATTGAAACCAGCGAGGCTGATTATCATCTAGCTTTAATCACTGTAACGCTACTCATGAATGTGGCTGCACCCACCAGCTGATATCATCTGAGGATCTGGTCCAGGGATCTGCGTAAGGGAGACTGCAAGATAACGATGGGAGACCTTTAAGTTTTTGGCACACAGGCCTGGCTGTTAATTTCAGAGTCAGTTCCCGTACCTCCTGTATTGGAATACTATGGGTTTACTTTTTTTCTCATGGTATTTCTGCTTCTATCTTTGACTTTCTTTGACTTCAAACTGCAATATGAATGTTAAAAGAAGCACACAAATTATTTTTAAATGTGGCTCAGAAATGTTGCTGCATTGTGGGGGATGAAAATTCAACTTGTTAATTTTACTCCAGCTATTCAAACAAAAATAGTGAGACACTATGTTTAGTTAGAAAAAATAAAATATTGAGGTCTGTTTATCTAGAAGGATATTCAACATTAAAGACTTGGCCTTATGAGATGTGGTTCATACATGTGGGACATTCAGCCTTTTATCGAACTACTCTTGCTAAGAATATAAAAGAAGTCTTAATCAAAGATTTCCTGGTTTTTGTAAAAGAATTTAAGTTATTGGAAAGTGAGTCTTTGTAAGTTAGTGGAGAAGAGGTTGATGTTTACCATTAGAATTTTAATAAAGCATTTTAAAAGTACATCAAAGCTATCTAAATAACTTTAAAACCTGAAAAATTTGATACAATTTTTTTTTGGGGGGGAGCAGTTCAGTCCGTTTCACTCTCTTTTCAATGGTGGGTGATGAAATTATTTACATGGCTTTCTATCCCCGTTCCCAAAATCTGCAACTTCCCAGCATGAAGCTGGAAGAGGTGGATTTACTGTGATAGGGTGACCTTTTTCCCTGGAAAAGCTGAGCTAACTCAGAACTGGTTCCTCTGGCCTTTTGAGCTCATGCAAGTGGGAAAGGCTGTAATTTAAGTGTAGGGGAAATGGCTCTTTGAAGCATAAGATATATATACTGCAGACAGGCCACCCAAATCTCTCAGGAGTTCACCACCTCTGTGGTTCCCAGAGTACTAGCAAAGAGTTTTTCAGCACTTTTTAAAAAATCATTGCTGCTACCATGTTTGTGCACTTTCCCTGGAGAGGATGTTATGTGATTTAGGCTGTTTGCAAAAAGATTCTAGTGATTTGGTCCACTCCAGCTGGCCCCAACATTTCACTAGAACTCAATTGAAAGTATTTGCATCCAACTGTAAGTTCTGTCAAGGCTGCAAGAATTTAAGTGTCAAGATGAAGTCAAGCTGGTGTGGGGTGAGCTTGGAAAAATGGCTGAGCTTACATTCTGCCAGTGCTTTAGTTTAGATTGCTAAAAATACAACTTCTGGGTTTGTAGCACATTTACCCTAAAGAAAGTGTTCAGGGATATTGACTTACAAGCATAGTAGGATACAACCCATGCTGCAGGAGCAGCTCTCACTCCCAGCTGTGGTGGCTTCCCTCCTCTCCCACTGCCACTGCAGCCTGCAAGCCTGAACTCTAAATCAAGTTGCTCCTAAATGATGTGGCCATACTGTGCTGGCCCAGCCCACCTGCAAATTCTATTTGACTTTCTAGTTCAGTGAACTACAGGCATTTATTCTACCTCTGATTTGCCTCTTCTTGCCACAGAAGGTGGCAACAGACAAGAGTGAGGCACTCAGGGAGGCAGCTGGAGACCAAACCACCTCCGCTACTGGTGTTTCATCTGCTGTGTCTGTGTGTCAACACCTGAAACCTAATCTGGGCTTAGCCAGCTCGAGGTGGTGCAGTCTGATCTAAACTTCCAGCTCTGCCTAGCTACTCCTAATGAATCCTGATGGCAGATTTCAGGATTTTGCAAGCGAGTAAGGTCCTGCAGCTGAGCCAGTGTGTCACCACAACCGGGCACATTGGCATAATTGTCCCTTGAGTATGTATGAGTGCTCCACCTCTGGGGTGGGTGAAAGGAGACACCCTTCCTGTCCTCCTGCCCGGTGACTGTGGGCAGAACAACAGAGAAGGTGGCTGCAATGGCAAAATATGTCCTAGCACCCCACTGAATTTACACAGAACTTGTAGTCAATCTTCAGGCACTTCCCCTAACCTAGGCAAAACCTGAGGTGTGCATTTTTCATGTCCAGCTCTCAGCTGGATCCTCCACGAACTATCACGGTCAGACAATGTTATTACCATTGCCATTGTTTGATAATTGCATCAACCTTTATTTTCCAAAGATCAGACACTCAAAATTAGCATGGAGTTTACTCCTAGATTTACTGGCACCATTTTGAAGTCATGTACAGGAGGACCAAGAAAATGAAGCAGCAAAACACTCTCTTGCCTTAACTTGTAAGGACAGTTGCAATCCTGAAACTAAATTTTCTCCTCTTATTTCCTTTCGGATTATGTATTGAATATATGCAATACAAAAAGAAACAAAAGAGAGTGAAAGAAAAGGAAAGAAAGAAAGAAAGACAGACACCATCTTTTAGTTCAAAACAAGCAGCTACTTTAATGGCAGTGCTTATAAAAACAATATTATGTTAAATTATTTAGTATGTTTTATTTAATAAAAAGGAAAAAGGAAGACAAAATAGGGCATTGAGGAAATTCCTCTTTGTTTATTTTTGTCTCTGTGGTGGTTCATTTTACCCACCAGTGTTTTTTTCTTCACTGAAAATCCCCCTTCCCTCTTGATTAAAAACAGACTCTCTAATAAAAGTGGTTTAAGATCACAGTGATAACTTCAATTCAAGAACATGAATAAAGAGCACCCTTGGAGGAAAGACCCCATCTGCTCACATGATATTAGGAAGGGAGTGCATAAGGCAGAATAGTGATTGCTACCACGTGTAAGATTATTCAGGTCTTCCACGTATGGCTTCTAATCTATATGGCCATTTAAAAAAAGAGGGATTCAAGTATCCTATAAAACAGGTCCTGTGTTTTACATTTGACCTCTTCCTGAACATCAACCTTATTAAAAACAAATAAAAAAATGTCCTGAATGGAAGCTGTAGCTTGATCTGGAGCTTATGGAGGCTGACAGCAGCCCTGCTATTGCTTTGAGCAGGGCAGGAGCTGGCCTCTGCTTCATTCAAGAAGAAACCCATATGAAGCTGCCTTGTGATGATCACTCCACAACTGGTTTTTATTTCATTTTATTCTAATAACCTTACAGAAATACATTTTTCACCAAATTGAAAGTTTGTCTTCCCTGAAGCCCTGGAAAGGATTAGATAGCATTACATCAGACATTTCAAACAGTAAATTGTGAACTTGGAAGAAGCACTTCAAAGCATGGTTATGTGAAGCCTGAAGTGCCCAGATAGGACAGCAAAGGTGAAACAATTGTAATCTCTGCAGCAGAAAGCAGTGACTCAGTGAGTGTAAGCCATGAATCCCATTATTTCACTCTAAAATATATATTATTGTGAGGTTTGAAATCCATGTTTGATATGCGGTGCTAGTTGCAGTAAGAATGTATAATACAGGGCCTGGACTCCAAGACAAAATTTAGTCAAGATAAAAGCAGGTTATGAGCAGAGATGGAAAGACTTTTGAACACCATTTTTTACAATTTTTAATAAAAGTGGAGCAACTGGAATTGGAGAAGGTACAATTTTTTTTTAGCCAAAACGGTTAAATAATTAAAAAAAAAAAAAAAACACCAAAACCAAAAAACCACAAAAATCCCCCCAACTAATATAGAAACAAATGAACGTATAAAGAGAAACCTTTTTCTTGTAGAGTTTGCTCATCTGAATTTACGTTAATAAATTAAATTGGAATTACCCTTCTATCTGTGTAAAGCCAGGGATAAGGGCTTGCACTGCCTTAATTATACTGGTATAAGCTGGCTAAGGGCCTCTGCCTATTCACACAAAACAGGTGCCACTTTTCCAGCAGTGGAGATGCCTCTTTTGTTCCCCAAACAAGGCTTTAGTGAGCTAGTAGCAGTGGCCACATTTCACTGCTTGCCAAGTCATTAGCAGAAGGCAGAAATATCTGCACTCAAGGAAAAGATTGCTTTGGAGGTGGTTTGAAATGAGAGGAAGAGGCAGCTTATCAGGTTTTGACAAAGATTGTTTCAGCAAAATGTATTTTTGGGAAAAAATTATTTTGTGGTTTTTTTTTGTTTTGTTTTTTTTTTTTTATTCTTTTTGTTTGAGGATTTTTTGTGGATTTTTTTTGTTGTGGGGTTTAAGGATTTTTTGGGGGTTGCTTGTTTGTCATTGGGTTTGTTTGCTTTTTTACATTAAACACAAATATTTAATTTAATATTTAACTTACTGTAGGAGTTGATTTCTGCCAACTTCTTTGGTGCTCTTTGCTCTTCCTGGGCTGAGTTTCATAGAATCCTACCACAGTTTGGAAGGGCAACATCTTTCTGAAGAGCAGGAGCTACTCAGTGATCAAGGAGCCCCCTTTTTGTCAAGCTGCAAAAGCACAACCAAGGCATTCTTCAAAAGCTGATATGAGTTGGATATTTTGGCATAAAGCTGAAAAGAATCAATGAAAGATTCTGCCTTGGACTGAAGGCTGTTTCCAGTCACAGAAAGTCCAGACAGAGTCTTTCCTAGGTGTTCTGCATCCATGGAAAATAGTTATAGCAATTGCTCCTAAAAATACTTTTCTTTATATGTCTGGAAGCACATGTATAGTATTTTATGTTTTTCCCATTGCTATATGCTTAATAACAATCCTGGCTTATGTTCCTTGCTAAACTCGGATGAGAAATGCTAGATTGTTTGCCCACAGTCGTACCAGAATGTCTGAAAATGACATTTGGATTCCCTCCAAGTTATTGGGATGAATATACTGCTTTGCTACCAAAAAAAAAAAAAAAGAATAAAAAAACCCACAAAAAACAAACAAACAAAAAAAACAAAAAAACAAAAAAACAAACAAACAAACAAACAAAAACAAACCAAAAAAAACCTCCAAAACTTCCTTTACTATAAGGTTCCCACACTTACCTCTCCTACCCTGTGCTGTACAGCTGTGTTTCTCCAGCCCTGTGACCCTCATCTCATAAGCACCTCTGAAAAGGTGCTACAGGCAGGATATTGAGGGCTGTGAGGAATTAAAGCACTTGCCAGAGATGGGAGTTGACTGTTTTGTTAATGGTGGGAGGCATGAAACCTTCACGTCCAGTCCGGCCACAGGCAGCAGCTTTGTCTCAGCAGCTGCTGGGTTGATGTTGCAGCCACTGTGAATCCGTGGTCAGACCACATGCTTAATTGAGTTCAGATGTATGAGGAGCAGATAATCTGACCTGGGCTGACACCCTTACACTTCTCATACCTTATAGCTCCTACTTGCCTTCCATCACAGGACATCCACCATAACCCCAATCTCCTCCCACACCCACTACTTCAATCTTACATCCCGTCCTCTTACAATACCCTTTTCCTCTTCCAGGCTTCTGTCTCCTGCAAAACCTACCTTTCAAATCCAATATTCCCTGAATTTTATGTGGGCCACTCCCACCTCCAGTCTCAAGCCCATATCCCTCTCAGCTGCTTTTTGGCACCTCCTGAGATACCTCACAGGATCCAGCCCAGCAGCATCACCTGGAGCCATCTAACACCAAAAGCCTGGACGTGAGAGGCAGCAACACTGACAGACCTTCCCCTACCTGCCTGTCCCTACGAGGGACTCTCACAATAAGTCAGGGCAAGGGAACAAGCTTTAACTGGCTCATGGTGACAGCCAACTATATTGTGTGCTGGGTGAAGCCTAGTGCCTAAGTGCAAAGCAGGTTTATTGTGGAAAATACTGCCTCCTTGGGCTTGGGCAATCAAATATTATGTATCTCACACCTCTGTGCAACAACTTGAAGAACTTACTCAGCATGAAGATGGAGCAATCAGAAGGGCTATGGAAATGCTAAGTTATTGTTATAACCACTGAGTAGGTAGACCAGAGTTATGTGCTTAGGGCTGTGTATTCACTGATTTATAACTAACAAACAGGCAGCCTTTTATTTTCAATTAAATATACATCTGTCCCTTATCTGGCTTCTTTCTCAATTAACCTTACTCCTAGCTGCATTGTAAATGCCTTTGAAACAGAAGATGAAGAACACAGGTGGTTTCTAGGACGGGAGGATGAATAAAAGAGACAGATCATGTGAATTATCTCAGCTGAAGCAATAAAATGTAAGTGACCTGGGAATGTCCTGTGTGTCTGGTTTTGGACCGTAAAGTCTGCCTGGAATGGATGCCATTTATCTGCATTAGTCCCTGAAGCAGGCTTAGCAGTCTTTTTGCAGGCCTGACACTGCATCTATCTATCATTGCTACTGTAATCTTGAAAGCAGAAGGCTTAATGGCAAAAGCATCTTAAAGCTACAAACATGGTCGGAAATAAAACACCACACTTGTACAGAGGGGGAATTCCCAATCAGTAGCTGTGCTTGTTGCTGCAAAAACATTTCAGTTGTGTTTCCACATTAAATATTCAACAGTCCATGCAGCAGCTCCTTGGCTCACAGTAAGGTCACTTGCTGCTGTGTGCATCTCCCATACATGTAGGTCTGGGCTAGGAGCCCAGCTTGTAATTGCTTTAGTACCAAGAGCTCAGCAGAAGCACTGCAGGAAAGGCCTCTGTCACAGTCAGCTGTGATTCTCAATGACACCTTTAAAATTCACTTGTGAATAACTGATTAGATGGATTAACTCTGGCTTTTTGCTTCATATACCCGAAGGCAAATTTATTCCTTTGTAGGCAATAAAGTCTTCTAAAGTAAATAAACAAAACCATAGACGGTGGTTTACACGTTCAATTAATATTTTGTTGTTAATTATTTGTAACAAACGCTCAGAACTAGTTCTCATGAGAATAGGTAAAGACTTACCATGGATCAAGAAGTTGATGCTTGCTGTTTACCAAACAGCAGTGTTTACTAGTGTTTACCAAAGAGGGTATAATAAGTCCAAAAAATAGTCACAAAATAGTCACAATACATACGACTTTGATTTATAAAGGCTAAAGAGATGAAACTGAGAGGGGTGGATGGGGAAGGAAAATATAGCCAGTCAAAAATCAATTAAAATCTGGTGGGAAATGGACATAGATGTTATAAAGCAACATGAAGCAAGTGAAATGGAAATGATAATTAACACACTTGTAGGTACACTCCTAAACAAAGCTAAAGCTATTATAGAGAAATCTATGCTTGGTAAGATTAAGGACAATAAGTATGTTAAATGTGTTGGTAACAAAACAAATCCCTAAGACAACATAAGCCTATTACTACACAAAGATGGTAATTTTATCAATACTGCTGCAGACAAGCTATGTTCAGTAAATATCTGTGCTGTACTTAGAAAGCACAAGATGAGGAAAAAGATGAGAGATTTTCCAGGCCATTAGTAGCTGAAGACAACATTAGGCAGCATTTTCTAGAGATAAATATTTTAAAGCAGAAGCTCAAATAAGAATCACTCCAGGGTACCATGAGAACTGACTGAAGTGGTCTTTGCCAAGCAAATGTTCATTTTTAAGACATTTTGGAATACCAGGGAAATACCAGGGAAGACAGCTAATATTGTGTCTGCATGGAAAAAAGGGAGTGGTGTGACAAGAATAGGCTGGTGAGCCCGACATCAACACCAGGCAAAAATATTTATTGCTTTCTCTCCTCCTTTTTCACTCCTGACCTTGTTTCTTTTTGAACACCAGCCCAGTGACCTCGAAGCAACCTTCTTGTTGCTTAGTTTTTCTATGCATTAGGAGTTGAGACTAATTCCCACTGAGGTCTCTGCAAGCCTGACTGGAATTCCAGTACCCTCCCTGCTAAATACAACCACACATGGTCCCCAAAAGGGCTTGGGGAAGCAGCTGGCCTGCTATGTGACAGCAGCACACAGGAGCTGGGAATCAGCCAAAGAATAAGAGCACCAGCTGATGGATTTAAATAGGGACTCAGCTCCCAGGGACCAGAGGCACATGTCTGAGGAGGGACAGTCCTGAGTGAGCCAGGCTGCAGGGGCTCTTCCCTGGTTTCTCTCCTGAGAACTGAAGTGGGAATGCCTGACCCATGGAAAGATGGTGGGTACACTTGTGCCTTTTTCTTTCTGGTTATTTGTAGAATAGAAGCCTGGTCCATGCTTCTCTGGTGTTAACAGTCTGTAGCCAGCAACAAGAACTGTCAATAGCCCCTAAACCTTGTGTTTCCTGCTATTATTCTATCCCTAATTTTTCTGCTTTTTCTGCTTAGTTTTTTTTCTTCAAATATATATTTTCTCAGATATTCCTGGTACTTCCCTCAGCCAGACACCTTGCCAAAAACACCACTTGCAAAGTGCAGCCTTATAGGAATAGTAGGAACAGAACAGGACTTGCACAGGTAATGGAGAGCATACTACAGAGTCTCTGAAACCTGCTGTGGGTGTTAAGGATATTGTGTTTCTAACACAGCAGAAAGACTTGTGGAAAGATTCGCTGTTTGACCTCTGCTTCCGCATATGCCAGGTACTTGGGCTTAGGTACTCTTTGTTGCACAGGCCAGCCTGAGAGATGTGCTTGATGGTACAAATGTTTTCACCTAAAAATAAGGGAGACCTGCAGGGACATTAAGGGGGCTGAGAACAAACACAAAAGGTAGTATAACATCTGGAATTCACAATTTCTCTTTCTTTACTAATCTTTTACAAGCCATTTTGCAACAGACAAGAAAACTGAGCGGCAAAAAAAACTGGAGAGCACTGTTCCAAGACAAGCTAATTGGAGGAACAAGTTGAGCCAGAGACTATCCTCAACAAAGAGAATTTCAGTAAAAAGAAGAAGGTATAAAAATTGGAGACAAGAAAGGATAACACCACATTGTATACAACACCAGCTTATTTTTCTAGGCACAAAATTAGGACTTCTTATTATTCTTATACTTGAAAAAGTTAGATATTCTGCAGTTGATGAAGCTCGGTATGACAACTACAGTCGCTGATTCCCAAGGTCTGAGATGGCTGTAGGATACTTGTGAAGCTTTTATTGCTATTATTTTAATAATCCTGGATACAGACTCCAGAGGACTAACAGGATGTTAAGGGGCCAAGAAGAACAATAACTTCATTTGCTTCAGAAAGTGAAGGGAAACTCTCTGCCCTGATTACAGCTGTATAAGGGTTAAGAGAGGAGCAAAGGCAAGTAGCATCAGCCAGTGTCATTGCACATGTGTCCCACCATAGACCAAAAGATGCAAAAGGACAGAGAAAAGGACCTTCTGCCACCTCCTCCAGTGAGATATTGTGGGACCACGTGCATCATCTATTTGGGAGAATGTGAGTGCCTGAGTGAGAGTTCTGGCCACTCTTTTCAAGGCAAAGGGATCCTGACTTGCTTGCCAATATAAAAGATGGAAACCAGTCCAGTATTATATGTATATTTCACCCTTACATGGCAAAAGTTATCAACGCCTCTCTTATTGTTTTTCATGGAGGATCAGTGATGATGCTGTGAACCTGAAAGTAGCATCACTTAAACAAGTAATTTATCCAAGTAACATTAATTAGAGAGATAATGTCCTCAGGCTTTCGCTCATAAATAGCTGCTCAGCAGTAGAGAGGCGTTTACAAAAACTTTACGAGATAGCACATTTCCTGGTTTATTGCCTGAGGACATGTCAGATAGACAGGCTTCCTTGTCTAAATAAAATCAGTTGATGTTAGCTAGACAGGCTTTCTCATCTTAGTGGATGCAAGTGTTGTTAGCTAGACATATCCCTAACTTTAATAATAGGAGTTGCAGTTGCTGAATATTGTTTGTGGCAGGCTTGTCAACAAATGTCTGGTTTAATTTATGAAAGAGAATTGTGTCAACAATGGGAATTTATTGTTTTCTACATTTCATGCCTTCTGGAGTCCTTGGTATATAACACATTGTTACAGGAAAGGACTTGTGTCAAACGCAAAGTTCTGAGTGAATCTGGGGTCACACATTTACAACCACAAGCATTAAATGCCTTGAGCTGTAACAGCCCTGGAGAGGTTCAAGGCCAGGCTGGATGGGGCTCTGAACAACCTGGTTTAGTAGAAGGTGCCCCTGACCACGGCAAGGGGTTTGGAACTACATGATCTTTAAGGTCGCTTCCTACCCAAAGCATTCTATGAATTCAAACAGGCTCCTTGCAAGGCATTAGGTAGTGCTCTTGCTTGCTCACCGTTTTTTTTGAGATATAACACATGTATTCGAACACAAAAATTTTTCTTTGAGCTTTCCAGGATCTCCATAAAAGAGTTGAAAGTTGCAGCATTCCACTAAGAAAATATTATTAGAAAACACTACTTTTTTTCCCTATGTTGTCTTGCTGAATTCATTAATAATTTCAGGAACTCTAAAACTGTGTCTCTCAGAGAAATTGCTGATGGCTGAGGGTATTTTAGCAAACTCTTCACAGACTGAATCTTTTAGCTCACTGTTCAGGCTATGATCACATTTATTTGTTTCTGCTGGAGCTCTCTGGGGTTTTGTCCCCTGATTGCCCAGATATGGCAATGCAACCACTGCATAAAGTAGAAAATAAGGAGCAAGAATAAAAGTGTATTTCCTGATCTTTTCCTGATTGGCAGAAATCTATCCTGGACCTGAAAAGATGGAACTGTTCCGGAGTTTTGTTGTCTAGATAAATAATCTGTGTCCAACTCCAGCTCTGTCTCAAAGGAAAAATCTATCTCTAACTCAAATTTTCGTGAGGAAACATCTCTAAATGTGACACACCCTGTTTTCTTACAAGATAGCCTTTATAGAAATGTCCCTGGTGGGCTACTCAACTCTGCAAAAATCATTACTAATTTCAAAATGTAGGTCATTAATGTGACAGAATCTTCTACTGAATAGCTGTTTCTCTTGAGAATTTCATTACCTCTCTTTTGGCTATGAAAAAGTAACTTCTTTTAAAATTTAGATATAATGATAGGTATTAAAGGAGAGGATCAGTCATGATAGTTTTGATAAGTAATAAAATATTATACCTTGTGTATATATTGATTAGCTTTCCTCTGTCATGGTGCATACAGATCAAGTCTAAAATGACTTGTAAGACACCTAACAAAGCCACAGCTGAATCTTTTAAATCCTCTAATATATTTAACTTCACAGCCACCTTGACAGGTAGGGAAATATTATAGTGCCCAAGACCAGTGTTCCTCCTCCTATCTGTAAATACCTCACTGAAACACCTACATAAATCCAGCCATCTTAGAGTCCTCACCTGGCCGTGAAACAAAAGCATTGTTGCAGTCAAAGTCACCTTGAGGGAGTTCTTGATTCCCCAGTCATGCCACCTCACCAGGAACTGAAGGATGGTGGTCATCATTTAAAGGGCAGGGCCTAACAATTTACAGTACGTGCAATGAATTTGGGCCTGACCTCATGAGCATGGAGAGGTTGAAAAGAAAGTTGTGATTGCAAAGTCACTGCGATGCAGAGATGCGCTGACTCGCACAGACATTCAGCCTTCTTCTCACTCACAGGCCTACCACCTTGTCAAAAAATCCCTCTGAGGTCTGAGACTAACAGAGAGAGCCCTGAAAGCAGAACTAGCTTCCAGCAATCCATCATCATCCAAGTCAGAGTTGTTTGCTCCCCTGGAAGGGGTTAGTATTTGTGTTTTGCATCTCCATGCTACAACTGGTAGCAAATGCTGACTAGAACTGGTCTGTAGCACCAGGAAGGGAACAGCTCTCAGGGGAAAAAAGGGTTTGTCATGACAGCCTATGACAGGAAAAATCCAAGGCTGTTCATCAAGAAACATTTCTTGAGAAAATTTATTTTATTTTAAAATATGTTTGCGAGTGTTACAGGGAGTTCTGGTTCTTTTCAAGGATTTTCTGATACAGTAGAAATATACAGAAAGAGAGGTGGGGAAAAACATAAGTCACATAAAAAGGGATAGATAGACAGAGTTGTAAGTGGTGATGTTGTAGGTCTCTTCCAACCCGGTGATTCTGTGGTTCTATGTGATAATATTCTTGTATATGGCACCATCATTTCTCACAGCAAGACTGTCTGACCAGATGCGGGTGGAAACAGGAGGAAAGAGGCAGAGAATATGTGGTGGGTGAGGGAATCCAGGTCTTTGGGGATGGTCTGTAAAGTGCTGGTACATGTATTTCTGTGGGAGTGGGAGGAGCTCCTATTGTATTTCAAGCTGAGAAAAGAAACCTTATACCAAATTATCACTTGCAGTAAGTGCAAGGTCAGCCACTTCTGAGAAGGCAGTAAAACATTCCCAGGGAAAGTTTCTTTGCACTTCTGGTTGATTTTAGGAGCTTTCTGAAATTCTGAAAATTATTAATAGCGTCAGGCATAAATAGGTGCCTGGGAAGAAAAAGAATTTTCCAAGGAAAATATATGTAAAAATGATCCGACCTCCTTTTTGCGGTTTTGCTCAGAAAACGAGAAGACACCATTGCTACAGGGAGGAGCTGAAAGCAGGGTTTCCCCTGCACAGACATCTGTTTCAGGCTGAATGTTCATGCCCGTGTTGTTTTCTCTGCTGGCAGTAAACCACTCTTCTCAAATGATCATATATCCCTGTGTTAAGGGACTTGAATGAATAGGAAGAAAAAACCTCTTCATGAAGCTTTGAAATGGCAAGAGGGATCAAATGAATATTTTCCTTGGCATCAGCTAGTCCCCCTTTGTTCAGAGCAGGAACTTTGAAAGTCCAGTGCCTGGAGCATCACAAAGTCATAGACCAGCACTTGGAGATCACCAAGATGAGAGAAGATACTGCCTCCTTGGATTTCCAGGCACTCCTTAAAAGAAATAAGGAACATACACAACTGGCACTGCGACCAGCTTTTTGTATTCAAAATTGTGCTCCATTCAAAGGCTTAAGGCAGATTTCCCCATCACCTGATGGGGATAGTTTGCACAAATCCACTCTTTGAAGCTAAGAATCATTGTGAACAAAATTCTTATTAGGAAACACGTAACAACACCACAGCTGAGTCCTTTGCGGAATGAGAGCTGAAATCTTTGGATCCCTTCCTCTGCCCACCAAACCCCATGTGAAAAGTGGGATGAGGTTCCCACAAGCAACTCCAATTTCAATCCTTTTCAGACTTTATTTCTTCAATTCTGTGACCTCCTGTGGTAGCAAACTATGCAGGCTGGCTACCAGCTGTGTGAAGGCCTGACTTTTATACATTTTTAAATTTACCTGCTGGCAGTTACATTTATAATCAAGAGACAGAAGAATGGAAAAAATAATGTAATGCATCTCAGTTGTTACCCAGAGTTGCTATGGGGACAGGATGGTTCTGGAAAAGAGTATCAGAGAAGGGTCCTGCCAAAAAAATCAGTATCATGTCTCTCAGAAAAGCTCCCCAGAGGAGTGTTTAAATCTCAGTCTGGAAATCTCCCAGTGTGGGAAGTGGAGCAGGAAAGGAACAGATCTATCTGCAAGGATCCAGAAAGGAATGGTTTGACTCTCCCCTGCCTGAGCCATGCAGGATGCAGAGGAAAAGAGGAAGGACTGAAGAAGCAAAGAGACAATTGGACATGAGTAGCTGTGGAAAAAGGAGCATGTTGCCTGACAACTCTTCACCAGCTTCACTAGGTAATGCTTCTGAGGAGTTTAATATCAAGCACTTTGGGTTTCACTCAAAGCCTGCTAAGTCAATGGGAATCACTTTAGTTTTCTCTGCGTTTTGGACTGAGTCCTTTCAAAACAAGTGTGAATAGAAACATAGGCTTTCTTCTTCCCTGTGGCCAGGATTTTCGGCATACCTCAACTTTTAGGATCATGACTGAGTTTTCCAAAACAATTTCCCTGGGAATGGAGAAATGATCACAAGTGACTGAAATACCGGGCTCTCTTCAGGTGGTTCACTGGCCAAGACAGAGAGACTCCCTGCAGCCTCACACTTTGCCTGGGGATCACAAGGCAGGAGCAGACAGGCTGGCAGCCAGCACTGGGGTTCTCCAGCACAACCAGGAGCAAGCACAGCCTTATAGGAGCTGAGCTTTGCTCCTTTGCATCTGCCTGCCAGTACACTTCACCTGCAGTTAGGAAGTTCAA
This sequence comes from Pachycephala philippinensis, assembly GCA_013397055.1. Lineage (NCBI taxonomy): Eukaryota > Metazoa > Chordata > Aves > Passeriformes > Pachycephala > Pachycephala philippinensis. The sequence goes on from VWZT01013978.1 coordinate 16,780, forward strand.
TAGTTTTCTGAGAATCTGGACTTACCCAGCATGTTTTGTTTGTAATTATGGCCAGATTCTCCCAGTAAGAGCTCCAGGTAGCTGAATTCCTTCAAAGGTCTTGCCCTGGTTGTGAGTACTCAGAATTTTGCCGGCTCTGCCCCAGCACCCAGAATGCATTCTCTATTTTCTGTGATAGCAGAAGGATCAACAACGCTAAGGGGATGAGTTTTTCACCACATGCTGGAGCTGGAGTTCTCTGAGCACATAAGCTGGCCAGAAGTGGTGTTAAGCCTACTGAATATATACATCTGCAGTTCTCTGTTAAATAAATTATCTACTTAATTAAATTTGAGATGACATTTATTACATAGGGTATTAACCAGAAAAGATCCTGAAAAAAATGAGGTTTTTTGCTTTCACTAAATCTTGGACTGTTGAGGTATTTTTGTGTGTGGTATCTCAAAAACACCTTGGCTAGCTTTTGATTTTGAAATAAATAGAGAGGCAGAAAGTGTTGCAAATGTTTATATTTTGCTTGCCTTTTATTTGAGTTCCTCTAATTCTGAATCAGGAAATAACTTTTTGTCCTTAAGAGGAAGAGGTCTTTTTATGGCATTTGTGTTTTCTGAGGCAGTTTTCTATTACCTGTTATCAGTTATGTTTTCCAGCTCACAAAGCGTAGATAGTTCATTTCCGTTTTCCAAAGGACCTCCATAGGTGTTTCAACATCTGCAGGAAAATAGGCACAATCATTTCTCCATCTTGGGGGAGGTCCTAATGGGACTATGGTAAAAGAAAAGGGTATGCAATCTACTTGGAACCTCTTATATAAAACATTTTTGCACTAAAATTTGACAAATTGTCAATTTAAAACCTTTTGGGGAGAAGGCCCTAAAGTTTTTTTAATTACTTGATTTTTTTTTTATTAAAAATCCAACCTGATTTTATCTTCCATGATCAAATTTTAAGCTCAGTTTCCAGCTTCGAATTATTTTTGCAAAACTTATAATGGAAGATAATTAGAAAATAACAGTCAGATAAAAACAATGTATTCTAAAGGCATTTAAACAGAGCACAAGGATTATCACAAACTTCTATTTTCCTTGTCCCTTTGTAACAAAGAAATAGTCAGAATGTCTTTGCATTCTGACACAGGATGAGAAAAAACGTCAAAAATCTCACAAATTTTTCTGAGACAGAGGAATTGTCCCCACCTGACCATATCTTCCAGCGAGACTTGCAGATCACATCCCTTCCTCTGACTTCCACATTCCATTGGCACAGGCTGTGCTTCTCTCTCCCTGATTCTGCAACACATAACCCAAAAAAGCCACCCATGTGGGGAGGCACCCTCAGCTCGGTGAGAGCTGCAGGAATACAACTTACTAGCTGCTTTAGAGAGGAATAAGGCTGACAGGCTGCAGCTGCAGCTCCAACCAGCACCAGTGACTCAACCTCCAAGAAGTGGCTCTTTCCCACGCACTGGCCAGCCCAAGGGGCTCATCACCTTACCTGCCTCAGGGACACGGCCTCCTTGGATTGCTCACTGCATCTGGCTCGTTACTACTGTATGTCCTGCATTTATGGTGTTGTGGCCCAAATTCAGAGTTATTGGTGGGGCTCTGCAGCTCATGTTAATAACATTTGTACCTGGGTTTCAAGTGTCTCGCCAGCTCTGCCAGGCTGCCACTGCTGCTCTCCAGCTGTCTGGGGGACAGTTCTGTGCAGGCTGCTCAGAGCGGGACACAGAATCATAGAAAGTCAAGGCTGGAAGAGATCTTCAAGATCACCCAATCCAACTGTCCACCTAGCACTGCCACTGTAACCTCTAAACCACTAAACTAAATTACCCAGCTCCAGATGCCTCTTAAACACCTCCACGGTGTCATTCCACACCTCCCTGGGCAACCTGCTCCAGTGCCTGACCACCCTAACAATGAAAATACCTTTTCTAATATCTAATCTGCATCTGCCCTATCTCAGTTTAAAGCCATCTCCTCTTGTCCTCTCACTTCAGGCACAGCAGAAGAGACAGGCCCCCGCCTCACTGCACTCTCCTTTCAGGCGGTTGTGGAGACCGATGAGGTCCCCCTGAGCCTCCTGTTCTCTAGACTGAACAAACGTAGCTCCTTCAGCTGTTCCTCATAAGATAAGTTTTCTAGGCCTTTTGTGAGCCTTGTTGCCCTTCACTGGACCTGCTCCAGCACCTCAAAGTCCTTTTTGAAGTGAGGGGCCGAGAACTGAACACAGCCAGGTGCAGGCTCACCAGTACCAAGTAAAGGGACACAATCACTGCCCTGGTCCTGCTGGCCACACTATTCTTGATACAGGCCAAGATGCTTTGGCCTTCTTGGCCACCCAGGCACATGCTGGCTCATGTCCAGCTACTGTCAACCAGCACCTCCCAGGCCACTTCTGCCAAATAGCTCTTGAACCAGGCCTCCCCAGGACTGTAGAGCTGCATAGGTTTGTTGTAACTCAAGTGCAGGACCTGGCACTTGGCCTTATTAAACCATGAGCAAGGCTGTTCTGCCTGTCCATCTGCAAGAAGATGATGTTCCCCACCTGTGCTATTTAACCCCAGCCAGCAACTACATACCACACAGCACTCACTCACTCACTCCCCTCTGCCTCACCCTGCTGGGATGAGGAAATCAGAAAAAAAGGTAAAACCCACGAGCTGAGATAAGAACAGTTTAAGAGTTGAAATATAATAATAGTAATAATAATAATGATAATATTAATAATAATACTGTAAGGAAAAGGAGAAAGAAACAAGTGATGCACAGTACAAGTGCTCACCACTGTCCTCTAGCAGTGGTCAGCCCCTCTCGGCCAACTCTCGGTTCATATATTGGGCACGATGTTCCATGAAATATCCCTTTGGCCAGTTCNGGATGAGGAAATCAGAAAAAAAGGTAAAACCCACGAGCTGAGATAAGAACAGTTTAAGAGTTGAAATATAATAATAGTAATAATAATAATGATAATATTAATAATAATACTGTAAGGAAAAGGAGAAAGAAACAAGTGATGCACAGTACAAGTGCTCACCACTGTCCTCTAGCAGTGGTCAGCCCCTCTCGGCCAACTCTCGGTTCATATATTGGGCACGATGTTCCATGAAATATCCCTTTGGCCAGTTCAGGTCAGCAGTTCCAGCCATGCTCCCTCCCATCTTCTTGTGCACTTCCTCAAAGGCAGAGCACATGATGCTGAAAAGTGCTTGACTCAGGGTAAGCACTACTTAGCAACAACCAAAACATTGTTGTGTTATCAACATTATCCTACTGCCAAATCCAAAACACAGCACTGCACCAGTGGCTATGAAAAAATGAATTCTGATCCAGCTGGGACCAGGACACTCATGTGAATGGCTGAGGATTCCACAAGACAAATGGGGTCTGTTTTGATTTCCTCAAATGGGAAATAGAGAGATTTCAGATTCAGACTTCTGACTTTGCACAGGCAGAAGAGACAGACTCAACCCCCCTTTACCAAATGTGTGCTAGTGCAGCAGTAGAGGTGTGGACTTCAAGAACTACAGTGAGCATTGGTTAGGAATGCTCACCCAGGGGAGACAGGAACTCTCCATAGGGTGCTGATACAGTCTCACCCAGTTCACAGGTACAGCCACAATGGGGTGGGCACAATGGTTGGGTTCTGGTAAAGGGAACTGCTTATCTTAAAGAACAGGATTCAGAGGATGGCTCTGCCATAGCTTTCCTGTAAGACCCTGTATCCTTCTTTGCAGATGTTGAAAACTGAGCTGAACAGAGCCCTGAGGAAGCTGAGTGAGCTGGCCATGCTCTTAACACAGTCAGTCAGTCAGTCAGTCAGTCAGTCAGTCAGTCAGAGGCTGGAGCTCCTAAGGTCTCTTTCAATGTAAATTTTTGTCTGATTGTGTACATATACTGCAACACCAGACACAGAGGTGAAAGAAACAGTGAAAGGTCAGGAGCACTGAGAGAGAAAAGAATGACCTATGGAAGCCATGCAACCACTCATATTCTTAAGTATCATAGGATGGCCTATGTGGCCAGTGATGATTCTGAATACTTACAGACAAGCCCAGACTGATGGGGGTTCACAATGCAGGAGAATATTTTTAGTTTAAAGAAAAAGAAAAAAAGCCCCTGAAGCTTGATCCAATCTCCTGGAAACAGAATTTTCTTCCTTGATTTCACTGGTTTTCTGGAAGATTTTAAAGCTCCCATCAACCTATCAACCTGGGGGATGAATTCATGTACTACAGGACCTAAAGAAACTGTAATGATCAAATTTGATTCCTTTCTAACATATACCATAAGACTACCCTTCAATCACTCCTGTAGCCACAAAAGTGTATCTTCTGGAAAAAGCTCTGGGATTTAATGGAAGGAACACAAAATGTTCCTTGGAGCAGAGGTAATTGAGACAGCTGAAGTCCCTGCCAAAGGTACCGATCATTACAGCAGTGGCTGAGCGCAGCTAAGCTACATGGGATAAAAGGATTTCTGCTGGACCAACCATGACTCTGGGAGCAAGAGAGAAGGCCAGAAAAAGGCCAGAGATGCAAAATACTGAATTTGGAAAAAATCAGGCAAAAAGCTTCTGGCACATTTGGATTTCTCAGAAAGGAAACCACCTCCTGCTTACTTTTATTTTTTATTTATTTTGTGGAGCAAGGAGATCTGGCTCGCACTTCTGGCAAATAAATCAGATTGCACAAAGGCTCTGCATGACTCTATCAGTTCCTCCTCCCAAAAGAAACATGACACAGAAAAACCCTGAATAGCTACTAAGCATTCAAGCCAAAGGAGCATGGGATTTCCTGCAGCAGAATTTTATGGTTTCTTTGCAGCATTCAGAGAATACTTGGTGTGGGCTCTTCTGCCAGAAGGGCCCATGTGACATATAACTGCTCCTCAGAGCACATAGAAATCGTAGAGAACACAATTAGCTTTCTGCCTGTGGGTAGCTATGGTCACAGTGAAGAACACAGGAACTACCCACATGTGCCCCTGCCAGTGAGTTGACGCTGCTCTAAGTGGCACTCTCAGTGTGCAGCAGAGATGAGAAGGCTTCCCAGGAGCTTGCAAAGAAATTACCTACAATCCCTAATGCTTGAATTCTTATTAACATATCCAGAAAACATGGGGATGAGCTTCAGATGCCTTATGACAAATGTCCCATGTGGTGGTCCCCTGACTCTGCTGGGAAGAGAGAGAACAAATGAGCAATTGGGCCCAGGGTGAACAGGGGTATTAATTAAGGAGACTGTGCCAGTCCTGTGGGGCCTGTAGATCCCTCTCTGGCAAGTGGTTCAGAGTTAAAGAAATTCATATATTGCCCTTGGTTTATGTTGATAGTGTAAAGTCTGTAACATCATATTCTCCATAACATGCATCTAGCAGAAAGATAGAGAGCAGTTGGAGCAGGAGATGCCTGGAGTACATCACCAGAGTTTCCCCAGCTACTTACACAAAGCATCTCTCTTGAGAAGGAAGGTATCATTTATTCCTAATTGCAGTAGGATATCTATTAGCACTTAAGTTCCCACATTTTATATTTTTTAGCCATTCACATCCTTACTACTTTTTTACATTGCATTGATGTCTGACAGGGACAGGCAGGCATTAGAGAGACATCCTTACTGTCCAGCAGGCCCTGTAAATTTGATGGATGGACATCAACATCATTGGCTCTTGTTCCAAGCCAAATTCAGCTACATCACACAGCTGGTCCGGATTGGTTAAGTGCAGTTAAAATTCAGATGCTTGTCATACATCTACAAGTTACGGCTGAGAGTGAGATCTGTAATAAAACCCAGGACATCCAAGTCACTAAAGCACTGAACCAAGTTCTCTACTGGTTTCAATGGGACTGAGGTACCTAAATATTTCTGCTTGTGAGCCTTCCTCCCTTTGCTCATCTTTCTCCCACTACAGATAGTAAAAAAGCTGAGGTAGAGGCTATCCATCACCATATGGTCTTTGCATACCTCTCACAATAGGACTGCAGTGGCTGCTGAGTGGTTTGGCATTCTAATTGTACAAAAATACCAGTAATTCTACAGTTCATGGGGGATATGATTGCTAGGCAGATGGGGTGGTTGCTGAACTAAGCCCTGGCTGGAACTGAAACAGAAAATGCACCCATTTCATTGTTTAGTCTCCAGTTTCACTGATCACTTCTTTCTCTCCTGAACTGCCTGTAGTCACCTGTAACTCACTGCATCTGCATGTCTATGGTGCCTCCAAGGAAGAAGAGGAATCATTCCAGAATATTTTTACTTCCAAACAGATATTTGCTTAGACAGTTTTGAATCCATAACAGAGGAATTCAGTCAGCTAAAGATACATACAGTGTCATCCAAAGTGCTTGGGATATCAAGATAGATATCTGCAAAAGGCAGATGTGACAAAAACCTGTGGGAAACTTGCATCTTTATAGGACAGCAACTGGTTGGGAAAAATACATGAATTCACTAAAATGGTACCTGGTGCCTGTATTCAGGCCATTGAGCCAGGCTACAAATATCATCTTCTGAAGTAAAAATTATTCCAGAAAAAGGTATTTGTCTGGAAACCTTGGACGACTTCCATCTTTACATTATGGGGTTATCAAGATATACCATAAATTTTGAAGATGAAGGCAAGAGACCTTTCTTAAACTATATTCAAGCTTCAGGTACATCTTCTATGGTTCAAGACTCACCAAGTAATTTAGTCACAAGTGCTGAAGGCAGTGTGGAGCTGGGCCAAGCAGTGAGGCCCTGTGGAGCAGCAGGATGCCCCAGGGCTCAGCAGCAGCAGGGAACTGTGTTGGCTGCCAGCAGGCAGAGGCAGTACCCTGCAGCAATACCTCTCGGGGCTCCCTGGCACACTCAGTCGATGAAGGCTGTGTTCAAGACACACATCAGCCAGAAAATTGCACTGGTTATCTGAAGGTCCATCCGCAGGGCTCCCCACGGACACATTGCCCTGCAGTTATGTGGGAGCACACATCTGGCTGCAGGAGGAGTGTAAGGGGGAGCCGTTTTGGGAGTGTCTTTCTTAACGCAAGAAACTCGAAAATTTTTGCGTCTGGAGGAATCAGTCATCTCTTAGATGTCGGGTCATTTTCTTCAGAAATGAGCCTCCTCCCAGACAGGGGCAGGAGAGAGATGTTCCCTGTGTCATGAGCAGGGTGGGGACTCACGGCTCATTGGTGTTTGTCCTGGTTTCCCTAGCACATGTCTGAGTCAGGGAAGCTCTGCTGTCGGAGAAAGTGATGGCTCTAATGGTAAAGTGAAAATTCCTCTGTTTGCATCACTACAAACAGCCACTTTATTTCCTCATCTCTAGCAAATAAGAGTTGTTATGAAATGCTGTTTTTCCTTTCACCATCTGACGAGTCAATAGTGAGCCCAATTAAATGCAGCACAAGACAAACCAGTTATATGCATCTCCCACTGTCTGACTCCCTTTCAGAACTGTTACATCACTTTTAAGTCATTTCCTTTCTCAAATGAGGCAGCTTCACTTACACCAAAGGGCTTGATCTAAACCAAACTGTCTTACAATAAACCAGACAGCCTCATTTTGGTATCACTGGCCTTTAGGCTCAGAGGAGCTTCTCCAGATGGAAGCTGCAACTTCTTAGAAAATATCAAAAAATATTCATCATCAAAACCTCAAGTGAGAGTTGAGGCTAAGTATTGTGAGCTTTGTGATTGTATTTTAAATGACAGAAATTTTTACTTGGTGTAGCAGTGCCCAGGGTGGCAGAAGGAAAGATAAAAGAAAGTATTTCAAAAACCATGTCACAACAGACCCTAAGTACTCTCAGCCTGATGATTTAGCCGTTGGATTTCTCCATAAACTGCCAATCTGTGGTATGAAGAAGCAGCATTTGTGGGTTTCCTTAGAGAAAAGCAGAAGTGCTCCACATATTATACTGTAATAGTGAACATTGAACGTGTGCTCAACTCAGATATTATTTAGGAAGAAAATTTTCAGCAATTCCAGCCTAGGTAGAAACACATCTATTTTATATCTCAGACAGGGTGCACCAGGCGAGATGGTTTTACCTTGAGCAGAAGAGAGACTTAGCAGAAACAGATGTAATTCTCCTTACTTTCTTTATGAAGTTTTATATATTACATGAATCGACAAATCCACAAAGATAAAAACATGGAAAACTGTAGCTGTTTTTTAACCTGTTGTCTCCAAAGGAGCTGAAAATAAACCCAAAGGAAAACCTGGATCAGGAATTGTATTTTACCAAATTATATCTTCCCCTGATTTTGTTCCTAGTACACATTAATCTGTATTAGCAGCTCTTACCAGAGCCATTACACCAATTCATGACCACACAGACAGCTATGTGAAAAATCTTGTTCCTTTAAGAGACAGTTATTCCTTGGTTTCTTTCAGGACAATGCCAGAACTCATGGATTTATTCTGTATAAATGAGAAATTCCACCCCTCATTAAACAGATAGAGTCTGTAGAAGATAATTAACCACTTCTTATGGTTTATCCAACCCACACAATTTGGGTCAGATATTGCTTGCCACCCACATTAATTGCCCAGAACAGACTGACTGGTTTTGGACCAAATAGTGTCTCACAAGCACTTAATATCCCTGGCATGGCGTAAAAGGAAACAGAAACTTGAGAAGAAGGGAAAATTAGAACGGTGGGAAGAAAAACAGTTTTTTAACAGTGCAATGGACTTTGTCTGTCTAATGAATCCCCTTTGAAAACCACCCGTAGTAATAAATTAGGATGTAATATATTGCAGATGGATCAACAGGGGCACACACATAGTCTTAAGTATCTGCCACAGGTGTTTGATTTTACGTTTGACAGCAGGTCAAGGAGTAACCATGCACGGACAATCGTGTTATAGCCTGCAGGGATAACATCTTGTTCTAGATTGGAAGGAAAACTAAGCCTCCTGGTTGTGCTGTGGAGCAGAATCAGTTGATATAACTGGCTTTTGATCGAAAACATTATTAAAAATTAAGGTCTGCACTTCTTTTCTGCATATAGTATTTAGAAGACTTCTTCTAACCAGAAACATCATTGTGATCCAGTAACTTTAATATAATGTTTTACTTTGACAGAACACAGGCTGAAAATATTACATTACATTAAAAACGTGTCTGGACCTGACCAGTTTCTGTGAGGTCCTTCCTGCATAGTCTTGTCCCATTGGCTTAGACATTGGATGGTCTCTAGGAACAAACCTCAGATCATACAGTCTTTAATTATGTGAACCTTTTGGGGGTCTTCAGCACCAATTGTGAAGGTACACTCACTATTTTTTTCAGACCTACAGATCAACCAACCAAACAAAAAAGTATACACAGGAGAATATCCTGTTCTTCCAAAATAGGTTAAAAATCTACAGAGGAATGAAAAAAACCCCCACATGTAAGGATGTTAGAGACATTTTCATTGAACCTTGTACCGTTCGTCTAGACCCCTGCTGCTGTCAGTGCTCCAGTTTTCTACAGCTTCTCAAAGAAATCTGGGATGATTAGCCATTTCCTGAGTTTCAATCATGCTTCCTATCCATGTAAACAGTAAACTTCCTATCCATGTCTCAAGTCATTTAGCTTTACTGTTCCTCCCCTCCACATTTCTGTTTCTCAAAAAAACTCAACCAAACAAGAAAACCCCAAAGCCAACTGCAGGAGTTTTGAGAATCTCCCAGTTCTCTCGCATACACAATGTAGTAAAGGGTATCTGTGCACCAGTCACCCCAGTGCACTGAAACATAAAGGAAACCCCTGGAAGCTGAAAGGTTTAAACTGCAATGTGTATAAGGGTTTACCCTCTAGTCCAAACAACTGCTAATAGTCACCGTTGGAGTTGGGGGACTTACCCAGCTGGACCTGTGGTCTGACTTTTTCATTCTTACAGTGCTTATTCCTGAGTTGAGTTTCTCCAGATGCTATATACTGTTATCTTGGAGTAAAAAGTGTGCAGGACAGTCTTTGCTTGGCACTAGATATGAGTCTTATTTATTTACATCATTCTCTCTTAGATTGCAGCTGATGCTGCAGGTAGGGTCACACTGGAGCTGTTGTGGTCTCTAACATTTTGCTCTGTCTGGGATAGTATTCTGCAGACAGAATTCTGTGGAATGTCAGTGCATTTCTGTTGCTGACTCTGATCAAACGTCATATTTTTAATTTAATTTCTAAAGCAATGGTCTAGTGACAAATGTGTATGCTCTGCATTATGCCTGCTCATGACTTAAACTGTGAGAGCTACAGCAGAGTCTCTACTAATAATAAACAGCATTAAATGTCAGCCAGATGAAACTGAAGAATGGAAAAAAAGAATAGTATGACGCAGGGAGGTTCGCTTTTCACTTTTATTTTTACTTCATTTAGAGGACTTTCACAGTTTGTCTGCCTTGAGTAATATTTCTGAACATAGAAATTCACTTCTATGAAGTGAAGTTCACAAATCTTCCTACTGACTTGAGGAGAAGTAGGATCAGGACCGATGTTTTGGTTTCTCCTCCTTACCAACTTTCCCTGCCTTAGGAAATAGCTCAGACATGCTTCTATTTTGAGTCTTTTCTTCTCCACAGATCCCCACTACATGCTGAGGATAAGCTTCAACTGCATCCAACATTTTGCCACGAGAGGCGAGTTGTTCTACAAGCAAGGAAGAATGTTTTATTGTTCTGGCAATTTGTCTCTTTGGATATGGTTTAGAAATCAAATAATACATTGAAAACATGCTTCAACAGAAATGAAGCCCAAGAATCCTCATTTTTTGTTTATTTTATTTAGTTGTTGTGAGACTCCTAGCAAAACTGACACCTCATATCTTTAATGGAAATCCTTCAATAAAAATGATGATAGACAAACAGTATCCAGCATTGTCACTACAGGTCGGAGTTTGTTGTGGTCCTACTGATTCTATGGAAGACTTTCCTCTTAACTCTTTCTGTCCTTTGAAAAGACAAAACACTCTTTGGTATTTCTATGCTAAAAGTTAAGGCCCATGAAAATCAGAAACTGTCTCAGTACATACAAGAAGGTATGAAGGCAGATTACCTCCAAATATTTTGCCTGTAGTTGCCCATGGCAAATAAAATTGCTTTCGAAAATTACACCCTCAAACTCTGCCCATTTTTTATGGCATGAACCAGAAGAATAGAATTTTCTCCTCAAGGCTGTGGGTCAGTAGTTCCCGGAAGGTCTGTGGGCTTTATGTAAAAGGACAAAAGTAAAAAAATTTAAAAATTCTGCAAGTGAAGAATGTTGTAAACTGTTGTTAATTTCAAACTTGAGGTTTTAAAGCTATTTAACGCTACAGTAATTATTTTAAGAAAGGTTACCAGCTATTTCTAGTATTTTTCTGGGTATTTCTGGAAACAAACAGTCTGGCTACTCTGTCAGCATGGGTCTCATTTCCACAGAGACAAAATCGAGGCAATTATTTTTTTGTGTTCAAAGTAATGGAGAGGATTACACTGGCAACTCCATCACCTCAGAATCCACAGGATCCATCATCATGAGCTTTATAATTAAGGCCTTGTCTAAATGGAAGGAACTTTCTCTGTAGAACCTTTCTCAGCTCACACAATTTTAGGAAAAAAATGTACTAAAATATTCAGATTTTGTGTAAGGGCGTCTTGAAAAGTAAACAGAACTGGAAAATTAATCCCAAGACTTGAGCACAAAAGTTGTCAAGAAACACTTTCTGCTGTTAGGATAAATATCACGAACTCAAGTCACAAAAATGTTAGTGTATCAACAACTACACAAAGATGAGGTCTACTATTAGTGGAGCCAGAATAAACTCTTGATTTTTGCATTCCTCAGTTCCTTGCCATGCACACAGGGCAAAATGTATTACAGGTAAAATGAGATGCAGTGGTGACCTTAGTGACAAGTCTCCCACAGAAATACTGCCTGGTTTCTTCCTCCACAGATTTCTTACCACTATTCTTTCAGACAACATGCTACAAAATCATATGTAATTAGAGGAAAAAAAGAACACCATCTTGCATAACCGGAAGAAAAAAATGATAGTTTGGATTTTTTAACAGTCTGAGCGGATAGAAGTTTTATTGTGGATGCAGAATGAGAAAAATAACCAAAATAAAGCCAGTTATCCTCTTTTACCTGTGAAGAAGTGGGAACAGTTAGAAATAGTCACAACCAGAAGAAGGTCAAGAAACCAAGATGTGAAATGCTCTTGGTCAGCAACACTTACTATCCACGATTTTTGGTTTTACAGGATAAAAATTCTGACCTAGTGAAACCAATGGCAAAATTTCTGCTGGTGTAGAGCAAGAGTTTATACAAAACTCTGATGACTCATGAGTATGCGTCAATAGGCAAATAGATTACATTTTCATATTCCAAACTCAGATTAAAAAATTGTCACCGGTAAGTGATAGCTGTTTTCTTGAACAATGCATTAACTGAATGGTTGGTGTTCACATCACACTTTGAATAACCTGTGTTTGTGAGAGATGGCAGATAGAAACAGCACTTTCTCTTTCTATAGAAGGCCATTGTCTGGTTTAGAAAACCCTAAAGTTGGATGCAAATCAAAACTTGTGGTTTCAGTCCATCTCTGGCATATTTTGCCCTACCATTTCAATTCCTTTTCAACTAAGTACCTTATATACAAGGAAACACTGTCTAAATCCAGCAGCCTATTTTGGAGGAGTTATTCAACTCAAACCTTCAACAAAGTGAAATTCATGGCACTGAGCCAAATGGTGGTTTATTCATGCCTTTCTATCAGCAATCTATTTGAACTGCTTGAGACTGCCTGAATAAATAGTTGGCCCCTGCTGTTTGCCACGGAGCTCAGACTTCACTCCTGGCAGCATTCACGAGACGAACCCCGCAGTGTTTTCTCCTGTGCCCACCATGCTCTTCCTGTGTTGTGGTTGACACCTGAAGCTCCTGGCCCCTCTGTACCTCACGTCTGATCTATGTGTTCTCCTTGAACTGCTGTCCTGTACTTTGACATGTGCTGCTGGAGCACCTGGCTTCATTCACCTACCAAACTTTGTGATTACCCCTCAAAAAATAACCCATTCTTCCTCAAAACACAACAATATGGCACCATTTTTAGCCATAAGCACTGAGGAGATATATACTTGGTAATTCACTGGGCAAAATGTCCCTGACCTTCCCAGATTCTGGGACTACCATCTCCTTATAACTTCGTAAATTCTTCTGACTTTCATTATCTTTACGTTATTTTCCTTTTGTAGGCTATTTGTGATTTAATTCTCTAGTGAGGTCTTGTTCCATGTGTTTTTCTAGTGGCTGCTTTGCTCCAAGCATACCATTGTTTTCTCAGACCAAACCTGGCAAATAAAAATATACGGCTATTTCTATTTTATAACTTTGTACTATGTTTAAAGTATCCATTTCAAATATCTTTAAATGATGTGAAGATTTTAGATGAATGTTTTTACTCTCCATTTTGTTTCCTCCAGTCTCTAGGCATTTAGAGTCTTGCTGGTTCCGGCTTTTTATCAGGAGAGTTACTGTTGATATCTGTTGCAACTCTTACTCATTAACTTTGGAAAAAACTCTCTGAGTTTAAGTGCTCTTGCAAGACTTGCCTGTTCCACACCAACAATTGAGGTTGCCAGGTGTTTTTGTTTATTTAATTCCCTCCTCCTTTCTTTTTTTTCCCAACAGAAACTGTGGTAATTCAGGCTTTTAGAAAATACTTGGAAACATGATATTTTGCATGAAAAAACTAGGCCATGCTCATACTGCCAGCAGTGCATGTTTGAAGTATTAACACAAAACACCTAAAAGAAACATAATATTAATAAAAAACTCTACATTAAAACACTGTTTCAAGACAAGCCAGCTGTCTTTCTTATTCTGAAAGAAAGCCAGGAAACCCAGATGTGGAGCTAATCAAACTGTTCATTATAAATGAGCTACCTGGCAATATTAGCTATTTATTTTCCCCTAATGATTCAGAAAAAACCCATGGTTTTTACATACTTATTTATTATTTGAGTTCATCCAATACCTTGTGCAGGCAACTGCCTTGATTCATTGTCTAGGCATGAGCCATTAGTGGTCTGACTTAATAAAGCAATGTCAGGACTGAGAATCTGCTGTAATACAGAATTTTCCACTGTGCTTCTCTGTTATCTGAAGACAGATAAGAGGCACGCTATCATTTAAGAGAAACTTTTCCATGGAGAAATTTACATAGGTGGCCAATAGCCCTTCATTTCTTTGGTATCCTGCAGCAGATATCTAACACAAGATGCTGGTGAACCTGGGAGAAGGAGCAATGGCCCAGGCTGCCAGTGCTGACTGGCCATAGCCTTGCTCCCCTCAATGAACATACACTGAACTTTTTATTTAATCTGCCTGATTTGCACATACAACTTTGTCACTGCATTCCTTGAGAGGAATGGACCTGTGGCCAGTGCATTCTCCATCGTGGAGACCAATCTGCCAAACCACTCTTAGGAGTCTTGCCCATCAAAATGATACCCAAGGCATGAGTACAGCTTAATAACTTCAGGATCATAATGGTCAATGGTAAGTCAATCAATGAGTTGATACTTTAAATTAATGTTTTGCAGCTCATTCTAAAGACTTGAGGGTAATCACAAGACCATCTCCATGGGCATATCTACCATATCTAGCAGGGACAGGGAATATCAGGTGGCTCAGGGCATTAGAGGGACAGAAGCCACTCTGAGGAGACAGACAGTATCTCACTAAATGTGAAGTTTTTCAAGACTGGAAGCAATGAAGATCAGTGAATGTCACTTGCAGAGACCTGTTTCCTTCCCTACCCATGTTTATTGAACTGTAGTTCAACTTCATCACAGTGGTACCACACTTATTTCATGGCTACACTATTCTTAGATTCAAAAGAATGCTGCAAAAAAAAGGCAATCATACTACATACGAGTGTTGCACATATATGTTTGGTTTGACAAGGTATCCAGCATGAAGATAATGCTATTTAAGCTCTGTATATGGTCACAACTGAGGATTCAGCTGGGACTAGGCTGTGCTGTTGCATGAAAAGTTCCAACAAGAAAATTGAAGGTAATGTGTTTTCTTCTGAGTGCTGTCAGCAAGGTACTCCTGCAATGCTTTTTTTTTTTTTTTTTAATTTTACCATTTATGACTAAAGTATAATCTGTCTGATTGTTGGTGGAAACACCATCCCTGGAGGTGTTTAAGATGTGTCCGGATCTGGTGCTGGGTGATGTGGTTTAATGGATCAGGGGTTACCGTAGTAGTGCTGGGCTCGTGGTTGGACTGACTGATCTTAAAGGTCTCTTCCAACCTTGATGATTCTATGAAAGCATGAACAATTCATCTGTGGTTTTGACAATACTATAACAGACCAGGAACTCTGCAGTAGGTAAAGTAAAATTCCTTTCCATTTAAGGCAAATATTTAAAAATGCTCTAAAATTCACTGGTTTCTCATTTCCTTGAAACTACATGCCATTTCATTAACAGAGAGCAACACTAGCCTACCTGGAGTCATTTGAACGTAAGAATCATGTGACACAGCTTCCTTTTTCTCCTCTTTTCCCTCTCTACCACTTGACAGGGTTGGGAATCAATGTCTTTCAGATTTTCCTCACCACTGACCAGCCATTTGTTCCAGGCTACTTGTGGCTCCCACTGCTTCACAGGGAAGGAAAGGAAGCACAGTATTAACAAAAAACAAAGAGCTGGCAATTGTAAGTAGCTGTGAACCTGATTCACAGCCCAAAAAATCATATTGTGTGTGAACAGTGAGAATGCACAAGGGTCTGCAGATTGGCAGCTTTTACTGTAATTGGAGGATTTCTGAGGATATCCAATATTCAGCCAACATCCTTTCAGATCCAAGTAGGACAGACATGAAGGCAGCAAAGCATCTTGCTAAAGTCTGCCTCTGTCACAGCACTTTTAATTGGAGTGGGGAAGTAATTTGAAAACAGTCTGAAAGTTGGAAAACAATCAATTTCCAAAAGGAAAACAAACTTCACATGTGAATACTTATAGGCCTGGCATCATGGAAAAGGAAGACAGCTTGAGGCCTTGGTGAGTAGAATAAAGGAGTGAGAGGAGAGGGAAGGTGATGTTGGAAGAGGTTGAGGAGTGGGGATTCAGTGAATGCATGACGCATATGAGTAGAAAATGGTCACTGACTGCTGTGAGCAGATAATGGTCACACTGCCAGCTCCTGAAGGGCAAAATTGAGCAGCCACTCACTACAATTATTCCTTCCTAGGATTCTTTTTTCCTTTGGATACTTGAACTCTGATGAATGTCCTTTATTCCAAAGGCAGACAATAACCTGAGCTCTGCATTAATCAGGATGATCAGAGAAATTCTGGCAGGATTATTTTTGCTTGGAAGAAATATTGACACTTATTCAGGGAAATTTTCTATTGGGTTTAATCAAGAATTTGTCATAGACACTAGAGACAGACCTGCTATCACTCGCTGAAGATCAACCTCAGATGTATCCTCTTACATGGCAAATTCTGCAATATATGTATCTGCTTGTATGTACCTAGCAAAACAGAACAGCAGCCTGTGGCAGGTTCCTAAATAAAATGTAAGTTAGCTATGTAATGCCCAAAATTATTTTTCCTTCTGCTGTCTGAATAATCCCAGTTCAACTGCTCAGTTTCCTTCTGGAGAACCAGTCAGAAAAAGCCCTTTCTTATGTGTCATAATGAATGAGGAAAAAAAAGCCAGCAGCAGGCTAGGAAGTTACTCACAAACCCTGAGCATTGGTCTCTTCCTCTCTGCTAAACCAGAGAATGATGAACTCAGGGACCTTCTGCTTGCTGAGGATTGTACAGGGAATTCTGGTATCCCGTGTCTGGCTTGGTGGGATCCTTTGTCGGGCAGTCACTGTGAATTTAAGAACAATCTTTGATTCACACTTCACTGGTGGTCACAAGTCAGTCTCCTAACTTGATATAAACAGTCTCCTTAATTCCAGGTTATTAAGCCTATCAGGAAATAATGTTTTTTGGTTGGTTTTGTGTGTGTGTTGTTTGGGGTTTTTTTAAGGATTTGCTTTGATCATTAACCAGATGTTGGAATGTATTTGATTTAAAGTCTTCATGATAGCAAGGATTGATAATCTGAGCGTTCTTGCTTCTGTCAAGAATATTTCCGAGTCAGCAAGTTGTGTCTGCAAGCTGTTACCAGCTGGTGATAGCTCTCAATTTGCTATGGGAGGAACAGGACTTTGGCAGGCTTCCTCACAGCACGGAAATGTAGTTATGTGGCAACAAGGATATCAAATAGTGGCTGTGCCTCTCCACTCGGTGTCGAGGACATCAGCCACTGTGGAGATGGGGAGTGGGGCAGGAAGAGCCAGGAACCCTGGGGAAAGGGGAGAGGAGGTCAGCAGGGGAGAGGCTGGGGATGGGATGAGAAGGGTAATTGGGGAGGAGGAAGAGGACGATTCAAGTGATAGACAGGAATTGATCATGGAAGAGAGTCAGGGTGGCAGGAAGAAAGGAGAGCTTAGTACCAGGACGGCAGAGGAGTTTGCCATCCTCCAGGCTCCATGAAGGGCTGAATCTCAACTGAAGAGCACCTCCCAGAAAAGGAACAGATCTTCTGCTCTTACCTTCTGACATGAAAAGGGTTCCCTGAAGTCCACAGATTATTTTACCTTCTGTTGAAATTAAGAGGTCAGATTCTGTCTCTGACTCCTCCACGCAGCAACACAGAGAGCTGGGTCCAGGCCACCCACAAAGCTCCATCAACTGTGAGTCAGCTCAAGAGGCAGGCTCCACATCTTGCTCTCACGGTGATATACCGTTGTGGACATTTGCAAAAAATTTATTTGGTGGCTGCAGAATTAGCTGTGCATGCTGAGATCACACACACTGGTCACTGAGGTAAAAGCAGTGGAAGGAACAATGAGAAACCATGATTTCATTGAGTCCATTGTGCAGAATGAGTTTCTTTCTCTGAGCATCAGGAAAGAAACAATGCAAATTCTTCAGTCTGAAGTGGGAGAACCCTAATATTTCATAGCAGCAGAAGCTTTCCTTTGGTACTGCAATAGTAGCATGCTGTAAGAAATTCAATAGCCCTGGTTGTTAAAAAAAAAAAAAAAAAAAAAGAACCTCTTGATAAAAATTTTCTTTGGTGACTCTGAGTGGTGTTATAGCTATGGCCACACTGTCAGCAGCAAAACACCTCCCCAGTGCTCTGTAAATGGCAAATCTTAACTCCCTTTTGGATACTATTAGAGAATTACCTTTTGCTAATTTGCAGATTTGTCTGCACAGCTTTGTCCATGTTGTCCAGTCCAATTCCAATCTAATCCTCCCTTGGTGATATTTCACAGAAGTCTTCATCTGATCATGCCCTAGTATCCAATACAGTTTGGGAGATCTTGCTTTTCAGACTTCCCCTACATTACAAAATGTTTTAAACATTATGTTTGGAAAACATTCAGAAGTATTTCTCCTCTCCTACCAAATAACTTCACGATTAATACAGTTTTTGTTTACTTTGAAATCAACAATACGGGCTTGGCAGGTAAAATACCACTAGTGGAATGAAAACCATCTCATGCTATGGGCAGGGAAAATTTTAAGAATAATTTATTGCTTGGTGCACTTATGTGGTGTACAGAAGATAAAGACAAGAAAACCCCCAAGCTTGCTGGTTTAGGTTTAATCTGGTATGTGACTACAGTTATCTAAGAGGAAAGACCAAGGAGCTGTAGAAAGAATGAATGGAAGTGGAGAAAAAAGGAGAAAAGGAGCTATAAAAACCTTTTGCAATCTACAGAGGGAAGTGCTGGCTAAAAGCACACAGGAGGCCTTTCAGGCCAGCTCCCAAATTTGTCCTTCTTTGAACATTTCGTAAACAGATGTGGAGTCTTCAGCACAGCCAGGGGTGATGGATGGGCAGCACTGAAGACCATAAGTGGTTTAGAAGCCAACAGCCCTTTTGAAGAAAGGATCTAGGCATCCAGAAGAAGTCAAGACTGACTTTTTAACAGATTTAGATGTCACCTGGTAGAATACAATAATGTATACACCCAATGAGCCAGTGCCTGGGGGAATTCCCAGTGCTATGTGCCCTGGCTCCACTCTATCTGACTCTCTGGGGAGTGCATGGGGAGAGTCAAGTATGTGTAGAGGGATGTTTTGGGGCCTGGCCAGCTGTGCTAGGAACTACTGAACTAGCCACAAGCTGAACGTGGTGAGCCAAGGGCTTCATTTTATACCCAGCCCAATGCACTGCAGCAGCCTGGGTGGGAGCTGCAGCAGCCAGCCCTGGATCCTGCCCTGCTTCTGTAGTCTGATGCCTACAAACCTGTGTGTGCCACTGTCATCTCTCCCCTTGCTGCCAGCTTGTCCCCTCCAACCTCTCAGCAAGATGTCATGTCTTCAGGAGGTGACAGGAGCACTGAGACAGGCTCATTCACTGCACATCTGAAATCCAGGCAGCCAAAATCTTCTGTTTAAGATGCCTGTTCTGCCTTCTGGTTTTTTTCTTTAACATGTTCTAGCTATTCCAGACATTTGACCAGTCTAGCAGATGAAAACAAACAAAAAATAATCAAAGCAACCCGAAGACCTGTTCAAAGTAGTTTGCAGGCGAAGGTTTGGGTAATACAGTTGCTGCTGCTAATTCTTTATTTTCCCCTCATGGAGCATCAAAAGCAACAGCAGCACGTTCTTTATCTTCCCAATGCCATCAAAGCAACTGAGATAAGAAGGAAGAGCCACTTTTTACCTTCATACACATCACAGTGAGCTCATAGCATTGCTTACAGTCTGTGGAGCCAAAGGGATCTATAAAAAATGATCTCTGTCCCAAGCAGGTATCAACAGAGAGTTTAGACTTGCCAGACTTGGAGATTCTGGGGAAGGAGAAGAAAATATCATTCACTTTGGAACTCTATTAAATTTGAAAGCATTTATATTATACCAGCATGCCTGAATCTGTTAGAAAGAGGACTTGAGGTCAGGCAATATACATGGATAAACCCCTTGCTTAGAGTAATATGTTGACAGAAATTGATAGAAAACTTCATCATTTTGGTACAGTTCATTTTGTTCTGTAATATGCTAGGCCAATATAAACAATTTGCCACCAGTATAATTGCCTGTTCCCTTGAGTACTTTCTGTGTTGCTGTTTCAATTATACCACTGTAGTTAAAGTGGCAAAACTATCAAATACAGACAAGCCTCTTTAGAGGGAACTCAAACTGTCTGCCAAATAGGAATTTGTATTGCTCAAATAAACTCCACACAAACAAAATATTCAAAGGCTTCCAGTCAATAAACGTCAATGATATTAGTTCATAGACTGCCAGCCAGTGTGGGCCAGCTGTGCAGGGGCAGTCAGGGGCCCAAATATGGAGATGCAGCAAGTGGAATCTGCAAAACTGCCTGACCAGTCTAGGAGGCAAAGTGGCACCAGCTTTCCCCAAGTGTGTGTTGTTACACACAGGGGTGGGTACCTTTGTACCCCTGCCCTAAGAGCAGGAATTTCAACAACAGACTATGCCAATTCTCTGGTAAAAGTAATTTAACTGCCTAATCCTCACAACTGAAAGCATTCTGAAGTAAAATACAAACATCCTTTGAAGGTATCTGATGCTTTCCATTCAAAATTTCTATCCATTTAAAATTTCTCATCAACAAAAATGTTTGGAAATCAATGGAAGGGTTGTACCAAGCTCAGGGAAGATTTAACAAAAGGATGTGACTTAGGTCAGGTCACAGGCGTGCATCAGAGACTCTCCCATCCAGCTCCCACCTCCTGCTCCCACATCCAGTCCTTGCACATGTTCTTCTCTTCCACGCTGAACCACCTGCAAGGCAAATGTGACGAGTCAGCCTGGGAGTTCTCTGTCAGGACACGGGATCTGTGTGTCCACCTCAGCTGCATGCTGCAACTGCAGGCTGGGAAGGGCTCCTCAGCAGAGTACAACAAGGAGTGGTCTTCCATCAGCAGGATTAGGAGCCTGGCTTAAATTAACACAGATCTGCAGCCTGCTTTCCTGTGGCAAAGGATGCACAGCCTGGCATATCCTGGTGCTTGAAACAGCTGAAGTGAATGAAGCAATAAAATATTGAGTTTGGCGAGGGAAAGAAAGGGAGATCTATGGACTAGGTATCCTCTCAGGGTCCCTTCCAATCCTACTCAAGGATTCTCCACTGTGAGAAGTAAATGCTGGCACACACAAGAACAAACCTTGTGCTGTATTTGCTGGCAGAGTTTGAGCAGCCCTGTTCCCTTCTCTGTAACAGCTCATGTAGCACTGACAGCAGTACTGTGGTTCTCATGTCCCAGCTGTATCCCAGCATCAGAGGTCACAGTAAGCTTTAAACATTGGAGGATCAAAACAAAACCTTGACTTGAGGTTTACTGGTTTTTTTAAGAGGTGTTCTCACTGGAGAGGTGGATCCCAAGGGCAACTCTTTCTCGTCTATTATGTCATGCTTTTTCTTCAGAAAGGGGTCCCAAAATAAGACGTTTCCAAATAAAGTGTTCTCATTTTTATCCTCATCTGATGATTTTTATTTGCAAATTCTGCAGAAAATTGTGTGGTCTGAGGAAAATCCCTGTCTCTCTTCAGTAATGGATTCAGTATTAGTGAAGATCTGCTGGGAGATTTTTGAAGTACACTGGTTTAAGTGTTCTTTGTGGTAATGGTTTAGCAAGAGTACAGCTCTACCATTGCTGCATAGCTCTGAAACAGAACAGGCTCATTCTTCTGCTACAATCTCCTCAGAAAGGTGGTGTCAGGCTCTTGAGATAAAACACAGAAATTACCTCTCCATAAGATCATTCTATGTTGCAGGCCTCCATGTCACATTAGTCACATTAATATTTCATGCTGTAACAGATTTATATTTGAAGCAAAGCTCATCAACAGCAACCTCAGGTAGAGTGACCCAAAATCTGTTCACTTAGAGCTGGGCTGGAAGAGATTGTTCTGGAACGATCTGCTCTGGTCAATCTGAGTGCTGTGGGGAGAAACTAGAGCCAATGTCAAAAAACTCTCCAAAATGCAACCAAGTATAGATATCAGACCCTCAACACCAACTATTTCACCCTGTTTCACCCATTTCTGTTCCAAGTGGCTTCTAATCCATGCTAATGTAGACGCTGCTCTTCTGGGGCTCCACTGCATCCCTCCTCCTTTTCCCACTCCTTCCATTTCTGTTTGTCACACTCTCTTTAGTTGCCATTCATTTAAAAACTTATCAAATAGCTTTGATTTAAGCAAGCTTTGTGGAGTGATAATCTCCAACATTTTCTCTGTAGGGTTTTTTTGGGGCTAATTTTTAATATTTTGCTTTGCTTTAAAATATGTTTTTCAAATTGTTGCATTTTAATCTTTTCACTATACTTTTTAGGCACATATTTGTGTCTGAATAATTCCAAGTCCTCTAATAACATAATTGCAAGTCTGATTTTAAATCATTTTCAGTATTAAGCAGTTAAGGACACCCATTACATGAGATATGCAGGTACTCAGGGGACTCAAATGAATTCTCTTAAAAGAAGATTTGGGGCTAAATTGGAACACTTCTGCATCCCACATGTCTGTAATATTTGATGACCCTCAATTTTAATCATGTTAGGGAGAACACGGGGTTTATCTAGGTATGACTAAGAATATTGTTCTCAGACACACCAGTGACAAATTTTAAACTACACTCAGTAACATAGAAGACCTTTTAAAATATAATTTTAAGTGGAGATTTCATCCCATTTTTGCTTTGGCAATTAAATTAGAAACTTGAGAATTCTGTGTAGAAAAGGAACCCATGTCTCCAGGTAGCTCTTTGGCCATTTAAAGTCCGAATCACCCACTGGAGATGGTTGTATTTCTTAGTGGAGCACTCTGGTGCCCACAACGACCTGTCCACTTGGAAACAGGCAATGCCATCATAGACTTGCACCAACGAGAAATTAAATAGTTTCCTTTTCTGATTCAACATTCTTTTCCTTTTCTATAGCAGTGAGGACAGCAAAGTCATTTTGTCAGATATGTATTCTGTTTGCTTCAGGTTTGAGAATGGATATTACCAAAACAAATATTTGGAAGAGCTTTAAAAGTTTGGGCGTTTTTCTCTTCAGGGATTTGCAGGGATTCCTCAATGAGACTTTTTACATTAATTACTTCTAAACAGAAGTCAATGATGCGCCTTTGGGAATATTGTTCATGACAGAATGGGAAAATACCTACTAAAAAGATACAGCCTACAGGGAACACTGTGATACTAACGGAAAAGTGCTTTCATCCAGCAACCCAGAGCTTAGTGTGCCAGGGTTCTGTTCCCCAGCCTACCAGAAAAACTTGTGTGACCATCTGTGCTTAACATAGTCAGTCTTTGAAACACACCGATAACTGACCATTATTGAAGGCTTTGACCCAAACCTGTGACGCTTCAGCTACTTTTGTGTAAAGTGTAAGTAACAACACTTCTCTACAAGAGAAGGGTGTTTTAAGTTGTTCCATTCCTAAGGAGAAAGGGCAGTAATATTTAAGTCAAGGAATCACTCATTGCATTGTGATTGTGATATTATGACTCCACAGCTGACAGACATAATAAAGATCTGCAACAAACTTGACTGTGCCTGCCAACATTCATTCAAGTTGAAAGTGAGTTGCAGTAGCATTATCTGAATAATCAAATACTTATTCTTTGGCATTAAAACCCACTGTGACTTAAAAATGTATGTTTTTCTCAAGACCACCAAGACAGCAGGATCTGCATGAGGGCTAATTACTGATCTCTGACATACACAATTGTGCAACAGCATCTCAGCAAGGTTAGCCAAACCTCGTGCTTTTATATGTTTCAAACAGTGCCAAAGATTCCTCTTCCAAGTCCAAGTTTGGCCTCCTCTTTATTTTACAATAATTCTGTGCTTGGGAATCTGAACAAAGGCCACTAGAATCTTAAAATCTAGAAATGAAGTCCAGAGTAAACAACAGACCAGAGTCAAGCTCACTCACACTGGCCTGTTGCTGGCACAGACGTGTCATAGCAGTTGTGAGAGTCTAGACCCCTGCAGATGCTCTTACTTCTTTATCTCAGTTGTTAGATAAGGGTATGCCTATCAGGATTGTTTTAGAGCCAAGATCATACCCATGATTTTTGAAGGAGTTTCTAAGAGACTGCAAGTTGAATTTTTTATCCCCATAGAAAAGCCTTGTTTTCTGTGAAATGCAACCTTCAGAAAAGCTGTCGTATGATATGACAAAAGAGTCAGTGGAATGTCCTCTGTCCATTATCAGATTCTTTACTTACCTACTCCCTTTCCTTTTCTTTATCCTCTCTCAAAAATTACATCATTTAAATCACTGATCCTTTCTGGAAAGTTTTGACACATTTTTATCAGAGGAGTCAGGCCTCTGCACCACTTTCACTGCAGACTGGCACGGAGGCATCCTCTGCCTTACAAATGAGCCAACACAATTCAGTGCAAGACCTCATCAGGGCAAACCACATCATGTTTACATCAAACACTCTTCCTCACAGGCACTTCCACCCTTCCCACCATTCCCATCACAGCAGATACATTTAGCCTCTCGTCCCTAGAAGCTATTTGTTAAGAAAATCCCTATTTTCATTTTTTTCCAGTGTGTTTTAAATGGCCTACTCCATGCATAGCAATGGTCACACTTTTAGAAGAGTAGAAGTTACTTCCTTTTTGCACTTCAACATCTCGTAGGTTATGATCATATGATCTGGAAATGAGAAAGGTATCTCTTTCCTCTGCCTGAAGCAGCCATGGGATTTATTTTCAGCCTAGAGACAAAAGTGGCTATAAGGAGCTTGACATGGCCATGAGGTTATTTGCATTTGGGGTTTTTCTGCTGCTTGTTTGCACTGGGTCAACATGTGACTCTACACACCTTGGTTTGTGCCACAAGTCCTCAAAGAACTTTTCCCTTCACCTTTCCCTCCTTCCTCAAAGGAAAAAGTGGTCATAACAATTAACTCATGTAAAATAATAACTATATTTGTAGATAGATCACATTTTCATCAATCCAAAGGGCTTTGAAGTTGACATGAGAAGGACTAACTGAATTCACAACACTATTGCTGTATCTTAATACATCATCTTTGCTCAGTAAAACTTTTACTCCCGGCCTGCAACAGTGCTGCCAGTCAGGAAACAAACCAAATGGCATATGTTTTCCAACACCAATTCCAAGGTAATATGCATCCACCTATCTTTGCAGAACATTTGGGGCAACATCAATGTGATGGCAGTAGAAGAAAAATACCAACATGTTGCTGACAGGCCTAGCTGAGACTGAGAAAGAAAATCTCCAAACCTCTGCCAAAGGCAGAGCATAAAAACTGCAGTGCACAAAATATTGCCAGGTGTTCTACAACTATTGCGTTTTGACGCAACTGAAAAACATAATGGAGCTGAACTCAGATTAGGACTGATATTCATTCGTGTTTGCTCAAGGAATAAGAATGAAAGCTGTTCAAAACATTTGTATCAAATCAGTGTGCCAGAAAATTGAGTTTGACTAAGAGAAATGGCCACAAATGTCAGTGCTGACAGCAGATGTTTTTGTACTTTTCTATATTCTTTCTTTTTTCCAAACTGTTTTCCTAAAGAATGGACATTTTCCTACTTTTCTGAAAAATCCCTTCCTTTTGGTTAAATATCCAAATTAAGATACACCTTCACATACTCATTGCATCAGCTTTCACCTACTTAACTATCAAGGTGTTCTTTGTAGAAACATTCATACACTTTCTACCTCTAACCCTCCTCCCAGTGTAGTGAGCTGAACTGATTCTGTATGCATTTGGCTCTCACAGAAGTTTGCTGGGGTTTAGCAGCTAAGTATTGCCTGTTAGCCCAAACCTGAATTCTGAAATCCTCATCCACAACCTCCAAGTACTTCTATAAGGAGATGCCGGGTCATTGGTTGTTCTTCCCCCATCAGTGGCCCTTTGCTTTATCAGTCAGGTCCAGGAACCACACAGTGATTGGGTGATGCTGCACATTTTTGGACAACCTTAGCACCAAGTCTGGCATTCCCTCATGACACCTGTGCAATACCTGGACTTGTTGTTCACAAACTTCTGATTTCACAGAGTCCCACATACTCTGGCAGGACTCTCTATAGATGTAGGAGTCTGTCCTAAAACTACCATGATCATTAACAGAGAATATCACAAAGAAGTCTTGTCATTCAACTTTGTAAATACTTTTGTAACTACTAAGAGGAGCTTCAAATGCAGAAGTTGCTCTGCCTTCAGCTCCAACAGGGCAGTGTAACACTGCTATTACTGTTTTCTAGCACAGCACAGGTACTGCAGCAATGCACTAGTGAGCCAGACACCTTGAATGCAGTACCTAGAACCCTGCCTCAGAGCTAACCAGCGGGAAAACAGGGCAGACCACCAATGGCAGCCACTGTAATTGCACTGTTGTGTTGTCAAGGTTTACCAGGATCAGGTGAGCAGTGGTGTGCTCCACTGCATGCCACTGAAAGGGATGGGAAACCTGAGGTGGGAAAAGGCTGGTGTAGGTGCAGCATCAGGCCGCTCCCTCAAAGACTCTGTAGAGCAGTGCTATGAACAAGTAGTGTTGAATTTATGAGTTAGTTACTGAAGCTATGGGAAATACTTTCCAGGCTGGTCCTACCAAAACACACAGGAATACACCATGGTGGGAAGGACATTAATTTCATTGAGTTAATTCAGTTCACTCACACAGAGACAGCCCATGAGGAAAGACTGCAGAAGCACCTTGTGCCGTCCTGCGGGCTCCTTAGCACAGGTCCACAATTGTTGGTTGAACCCCATAACCCTTCTCTCTGATCTCTATGGATTAAACCAAGCTCATCAAAAGATGGAAGCATCCAAAGGTCCATGACAAGGACAGATCTGAAAAGAGGCCACAGCAGGTTCATGAACCCTGTTTGTGTCTGCATGGTAGCATGAAGAGGAAATCATCTGTGTCACATTGAGACAAGTCAAAACCCTTATTTCACTCTGGCTTTCCATTTCCAGAATATGGGTAGTCCCGTCCATAACAACTCTCCCTTAGCTTTGCCCTGGATTAAGCCAGACAGCTGCATACATTACATCATTATCCACAGACAAGCAAGATTCTCCATGTTCTAATACTATATTTTTAATAAATCCACCAATCCCTCATCAAAGGACCTAAGCAAAGATCTGACAAGTACGACTTATTTCCGCAAGACTGACTCACATGGTGTTATGCCTCTTCAGAGAGGGCAAAATGTTCAGACATGAACTAATGGAGCAATTCCTGAAACTAGTGGGACATGCCTACGTGGTCCTGGGTTCATGAGGACACTGGATATGGGTGGAGATCAGCAATGAACAAGGGGTGAAGGGACAGGAGGAGGTGGGTAAAGGAGAAATGTCTGAGGGGCAAGGCAGGAGATGAGACTGATGCAGAAAGACAAAGGAAGGACTAGGCCCCTTGGAGAGGGGGAGAGGCTGTGAAGAGGGGAAAACCATTGAGCTGGGTCAAAAAGGGCAAAGACGAAAGGGCCTTGCCTCTCCACTTCATCATGCTTCTTCCATTTCTGATATTTAGCACTGAAACATCCAGCTGGCATTATGACAGGAAAATCTAGCTGGTTAACTCACGGGTCTCTGTGACTTGTCACCAAAGGGTTATGCCTACACTTTTAAAAGGTGTCACTTTAGTTCCTGATGCCAAGCCCCAGAGCCCCTGCCAGCAGCATCAGCACTCCCAGGTAGATGGGGACTGTGCACGCTGGTGCTCAGCAGCTCAGCTGGGTGTGCCTGGTGAGGTGAAACCTGCTCTGCACGCAAGGCTCAGGAACAGTGGGGATCTTGCTTCATCCCAGCTGTACCTGGTTGGAGAAAATGTATCTCTTTCCTTTCTGGTTCTATAAAATGTGTGTGGATAACTGGACATGCTCACTGATCTTCCTCTCTCACCCCCATGTTCAGACTCACCCCACTTCCAGCAGACTGGCTTCCATGAGCACTGAATTAGTGATGAAAGCTTGGGGCTGAAAAACTTGGGGGTTTTTCTCGTTACTAATCAGCCCTACACATGGCACAAATTGTCTCGAGGAAGATCCCACACGTATTTCCTGCACAGCTGGTCAGTTAAGCCAGAACAGTTCCCCAAATGTATCAACAGATGTGTCCTTGCAGGCATACACTCTAACATCTTGGACATCACTTTTGTCTTCAAGGAAGTAAATCTTCTTTTAACAGTTTTAGGTTAGATAAAATCGACTTTAAACTGGATTAAATTGTAATTTCTCTAGCAGGCAGCCCCATCAGCTCTGTAAGCAGTTAACTCATTCACTTCCGTGATGCCTTTTGGGCTAAGGTTTGTTATTTCTTTGTGCTGTTAATTAGCTGATAACAGTGGCAAGGAGCCGTGGGTGCCGAGGACTGCATTTCTCATATATTTGTGAGAGATAAAGTCCACACAGCTCTGCTGAGACAGAACAATAAAGCCCCATAACAATTAAGGAAATCTGATCAGTCCCACAAATATAAGGTGCAAGACCTCCTTTTGTCCAGGGATCTGCTAAGTGTTTCATGCCATTATTCACGAGAATCCAGTGGGGAAGCTGTCTGCCTCAAGGAAATGTTTCCTAGTTGAGCTACCAAAGTTATGCCTGAGTAACATCCCTACTACTCTCCCCTAAAGCAAAGGGGAGTTCATAACATAGAGCCTAATTTGCTAAATTAGGTCCACTGATTGGACTGCCAGCTCCTAGCAAATATTAACCAGCACCCAGGGTTCTCAGGGAGCATAGATTGTAACCAGCTGCACTGGTTACAAGGCTATTTCCATGTCCTGAGAAAGGTGAGCTTCACTTTTCCCAATACCATAATCATATTTAAACAAATGTCTCAGGAGTGTTCAGATTCTAGCAGCTGTTGTCTTCTCCCTCTCTGTTACAAAATATCTCAAGCTCTCAGGACAGAGTTCAACACCTTCCTGAAATCCACTCCGGGAAACCACTGGCATGCAGAATATGAAAAGGTAGTAGCCCAAGGTTTATTTGAGCTCATCCACTTCTTCAGGTGAAGGACTCATACTTCACAGCCCACTTTCTTGTGGTATTTAGTCATAAAAAGCAGAAAATCTTAGAGGATTTCCTCTTCAGTGTCTCCAATTCCTTCAGCAAGTTATCTCTGACGTTCAAATTTGAAAACTTACACAACTGTCTCACTCTAGTTCTTGGAAGTAAATCCTTGTGCATCACAGCTTTTGTGCAATATATACATGCTAAAGTAAAATTAATATCCTCTGTTTAGTCTGAATTCACTGGCTCAATGCCTAGAGTGACTAAGGAAAGAGACTAGCATTTATAGAACAAAGCTGGAATTAATTCTGCTAGGGAAATGGACTGTGTTGAGAAAAAGACTGTGAGAGGTGGAAAACAATGGGACTCTCACTATCCAGAAGTCAAGAGTTGTCACATATAAACTGGCGTCTGGGAAGTGGAGAGGACATAACGTGTAATAGCTCAGAGAATAAGGGATCTGATCCAAACTCCTTGACTGCCACTGGAAGTTTATAAGTTGCTGAGAGTGGGGCTCAGATGACATCTGTATACACTGAGTTTTTAAGAGTTGCAGGGCCAAATTCCATTTTCATTCATCCTGATATTCAAACAGAATTAATCCATCAGAATATAGACAGATCCACACCTCTTCTGTGGGGCAGACTCTGTGTAGCTGTTCATACCCAAAGAGGATATTCCACCCCACACATTCAGAGTGAAGGAGAGGAAAAAATTGCTCAGCTCATCCACTGAAGACCCCAATATAAATCTATTAAATGTTTTAGTCATGATTCGGAAACATATAAGTGTAGTTTGAGGATTTTCATGGCAGACATTGTAAGGCTGTAGTGAAGACTGTGTCACTGTAAACTAGGTCCATGCTGGGGAACAGCTTTTTGCTACAACTTCAGCAGCTAAAAAAAATTCACATTGCCAGAACTGGAAAAATGTTTGAAAGATATGGACTAATTAAGTGCTGCTAATATTTAAGCAGTTTAGGGTTGAAATACTTTTGGGGTTGAATAATGGAAGAAGATAATGGATATTATGATTGAACTTGGGAACAGTTTAGCTTGAAGGAAAATGGTATAGATTAGAGGACGCTTATACCTGTCTTGGAACCAAAGCTTAATCACTGTTCCTATAATAAATACTTCCATAAGCTAATCACATCAAAGTGGTGAGCTGTGTTTCTTTGGAATAAAAGAATGGTATATGAAAACAGCAACAATACAGAACAGCCCACCTACTGAGGGCAAATTGTTTTAAACACTACAGGCTACAAGATAATCTGTCTTGATGTTTGCATTTAGACAGATTGACTCAAGAGAATGTGATAACTATTTATTAACAAACTCTACAGAATAAAGGGCTTTCTACAGGAATTAATATAACTCACATAGTTAACTCACTGACAAAAATGGACTGCTTGATTGCTCTTTTTCATTTGGTGAAGTCATCCACTAATCAAACAGATTTAAATGTTACTTTCTTGTGTGGTCATACCTTGTTGGAATCAGAGTGTATTTAATAGTAATAACAGTCAGCAATGATAGCATAGGAATTTAAAGAGTTTAGAAGCTTCATATAAAATTGGTTAAAGACATCCCTCAGCCCTTGAAAGAGTTGACAAACAAGACTACAGTGAATTTTACAGCTCAAAAAGGAAAGCAAATTTGAAGGAAAGGTTTAACCACTCATAACCAGTTTGAGCAGGTCACAAAATTTCACCCATGATTAAGCCATGACACTACAAATAATAAAACTGCAGGGCACCAGATCTCAGTGTCAGTAAGACACTCTATGGATGCTGTTACTGGAAAACTGTTTCTAGGTCCCAAAATTATGATTATCAGGTGCTTTGTTGTTCACTATCAGTAGTTTACAATTATGTTTGTAGAGATGATAATATGTGAGGCCTAATTCTCTTCAACACTATTTAGTAAGTCTGTAATTACTGATTTATGTATTTATGTCCCCGCCCCCCCCCCAAAAAAAAAAAGTGCTGGTATTAAATATTAATAAGCATTAATAGATCCCATTTTATTCATTTTCAGTTAATAATACAGTATTGACACTGATGAAGCAAAGCTCTATATAAGGCTATATTTACTTGGCAATTCAATACTTCCATTCCTTTTTAATGCCTTGGGAGGAGGCTTCAAGAGAAAAAATACTGGCATGGGAGGTAAATGGCCCCAAGGAAAAAAACAGAGAGTTGAAAGATGGCAACTCAACAGCATCACTGATCCTGCTGTACCCCTGGGTGGTAAGTGCCAGGCCACCATCAGGTGTCTTCTAGGTGGCAATGACCACATTTATGGATGCTTGCTACTTTTACTTACCTGTCACATGTTACACAATGCTTCGTACTCCTAAATTGTGCAGATGCTGCTTGCAGAGTCTCTTTATGCAAAGTGAAATTGGTTTGGACAGACATGACCCGACAAGGCAGAGAGAGGTGCCGGCTCCATATCCTGAACCAAGTCTACTTGGTTAACAGAATATTATGGGCATGATGTGGTTTGTCTCTTTATTCACATGCATATAACCTGTTTCCTTGTATTTTGGCAAAAAATTTGCTATTGACTGGCAACTTTGGGCAATTTATTTTTTTTTTAAGAAAGAGTGTGGGTAGTTTTGCCAGTCTCCTGACATTTTATTTCTAATGCCTTACACTATACAGCAACATATTCCTCATTTACTTGCTGAACTTGTTCTAAAACGTGGTCAGTCTGTCTTCTTATGAGTGGTTTGCTCCCTACATGTTTCTGTTCTGCTGCACTCGTCTTGGCATAGCTTGTTTCTTCAGTCTTTGCTTTCAGCACAAATGCCTCCTTGCAGGCGAAGCTCATGGTCATTACTGCCACAGTGTTAACTTTTACCTTGAGATCCTGCACAAAGTCTGAGATCCGTTTTCACTTGTAGTATACTGCTTTAGCAGAATAGTCTGTTTATTGCCGTAACTGCAGTTTGCACGCAGAATTCACTCCTAAAAGTTTTACTGAACTCTCCAGACATACTTTATTCACTTGTTTTAAACATAAATTGAGTTTACATAAGTAAACAGTGTCTCCAATCCATTTCTTGAAACTGCCTAGTTTCATTTAGCACCTTCAGACAGTCACACACGTTTGATTTAGATTTTTCTTCATGAAAGGTTGTAGAACTGTCATTTTTTCAGACATATTTTTTTATTATGATGGTCATTATTATATGAATTAGAGTGAGAGTTTAGCAACTATTAGTCTCACTTCAAATTCATTTTGTTCATCTCTGTGAAAGAAAAAAAAAGAAGAGGTTATAATAGCTTAATAGCAGAAGCTAGATTAACTGAAAGGATTTTTGATGTAGTCATGACAGTTTAAGATGTTGCTGTGCATCATCAGAGCAATGGAAACTGCGCACGTGTGGATTGAGTTGCAGCAAAAGAAAGGTGAATTAGGAACTAATTATCATTTGTTCATGGGAATGAATAACATTAGCACATTGCTCTCAGCCCACTGTGTCTTAGTTAGAGGTATGTGCACAAACATTTACTGCCAATAAGCTCATCTGCAGGAACCCATTAAACCGAGATAACAAGAAGTCTCAGGCTCATCTGCCTGCTCTGATGTGACACACCAATCTTGAGATAAGTGTCTCAATAGTATATACCATCATTTGTAAGCATTCAAATGCATTGCAGAGGTCATCACCACATAAAAGGAACTCAGAAGAGTTTTTTACTAGCTTTTAAGTCAAATAAACTTCTGAGTCAATGGAGTTTGCAATTTGAGCCCACAGCATATATCCAGGTAACACTTTTTATATCTACATTAAAATACTAAAAGGAAACGCTGTGATGTGAACATGCACACAAAACTCAAGGGGCATATTTTACTAATGCTGTCTTTTCAGTGCTGTCTGAAGCATTTAGAAATGCTTTCCAGACTGAGCCAACTTTTAAAGTAGGCCCAAAACCAAGAAGGAGACTGCTTGCCCTAAGTCAAGAAAGGATAAGCAGGACTGTATTTGCTAATCAAAGATGTCAGCCATAGGTGGACACTAGAGATAACTGGGACTTAAACGATTATCACTAACAGCCAGGACACCCAATACTCCCTTGTACAGGACTGAAAAGGAAAATTCTGAGGCAAAACTGGGAAAAGGGAGTCAGAGCAGGGCTGCATTGCCTGCACAAGCAGTCTGAACTTGAGGTGGGAGACAAGGGTAAGGTAATAGCAGTCCTGGGTTTTGTTATGGCCCAAAATGAAAAAAAAAACCCAGGGCTTCTGCAGGAAGTGGCAAGGTTTGGGGAGCAAGGAGATAACCTTTCTGCCAGAGATGTGTTTAGACTTGGAGGTGGTCCTAATGCTGCTTTTGAAGTCATTTTGGTCAAGCAGTTTGTTTTTCCCAGGCCTCCCTCTTTCCCTGGACTGCTATTTTAGAAGACAATGCAAAGCAAAAACAAACTGCAATTAAGTTCAGGTAACACTAAATGTCTGACCTGAATCCACAAACACAAGGGATCTTTCAAGCTGAAGCTGGAAACTTCATCCCTTGTCAATGGTCTCAGTATTACTGCGAATGCCAGCTGAGATCATCTAACAGACTGAGACCACAGGTAATTGTGTAAAGAAAACAAGGTACCCTCAGGATGGAGTCGGGACTTTAACTCTGTGTGGTCTGGTTTCTGTTGGTTTAAAAAAAAATACAGCATTTCCTATGCCTATTGCAGGGTCCTGAAAGGATCGATTATAACACAATCTTTTCCTAGTTCAACAAACAAACTGTAATACCCAGCTTTAAAAACTGAAAAACCTCCATCTTTCAGGTGTTAACAGTTCAAACGAGAGGTCAGGTCTTAAAAGGTGATCTTATACTGTTCTATTTGCTGTAATTTGCATAGATACAATGCAGGGGAGACTTTTCTTTATGCTACAGGAAACAAGGAGTTTACATCAAAGAGAACTGAAAGGTGTTCTGTAAGTTCACAGAGCAAGAAACCCCTTTGGTCTACATATCTGGATGGAAATCTCATGAAAACAGGCTCTTCCATAACATTTCCAGTCATTTCTAATCCTAGCTGGCTCAGAAACATCAGAGTGATAACATTTCTCGAGTTATTCCAGTAGCCCTGGTTTTGGTCAAACCCAGGAAGCATGTAAACTTCACAAACAAACAGAAGTCTGACAGACAGAGGAAGCCTCAGAAGAAAGGCTTACTTCAGATTTAGTTCATCTATGGGTAAAACTTTTTATAATATTAATAAAGACGCTTTGTACTTTCATTCCAGAATCATGGGATACCCCAAGGCCTAGTCTGTGCTTCAATTTTTAAACTATGCAATTCTGTAAACCCAGAGCTCCTCACTGCCATGGTTAAATCTACTTTTTCAG
Organism: Pachycephala philippinensis; assembly: GCA_013397055.1. Taxonomy (NCBI): domain Eukaryota; kingdom Metazoa; phylum Chordata; class Aves; order Passeriformes; genus Pachycephala; species Pachycephala philippinensis. The sequence continues at coordinate 51,178 of VWZT01013978.1, forward strand.
CTGCTCTACCTATGTGAGACATTTTGTACTAACATAGATTATCTTATTTCACTGAACCAAAATAAAATTCTGTTTGGGGTAGGCTGTTGTGGCTGGAGGAGAGAAATATTTCAACATACACATAACTTCCCCCAGAAGGAAAAGAATAAAAATAGCATATGCTCTTCTCATCCTGGGCTTTTTTTTTTTT
>VWZT01013978.1:51397-78152 GCA_013397055.1 Pachycephala philippinensis
TTTTTTTTTTTTTTTTTTTGCTGTGGTCGTTTCTCAAAGAGCAGTGCTGTGGGAGGTGATGCTTTATGCGCCCTTCTCTCCTCTTTGCACATAACCTATCAGCAACAGACCCCAAAGACCTCATCTCTGCTTATTGGTGTTTGATTTCATTCTTCTTTCATGCCTAAATTGGGAGTTTAGAATTCAGTTCTCTTTTTGTTATTTCATAACTAACTTTTACACATTTTAAACTTTTTTGAACCTTTGCAACCAATCCACTTGCTTCACATTAGGGCTCATGAAGCCCTAAGACCTGAAGACACTGGCACGATACTAAATGATCAATGAACTCTCTTTGTCTTGCCTTTTCAGAGAGTGGAGGTCAATATGGCAGACACTGTGACATTCAGTAGCAGTCACTTTGAAACATTAATAACACCTTTTCTACATTTTTACCTACCAGTTTGAGATTTAATTTAGCAATTACATGATTACAAATGCACACAGTGTGTCGAGCCCACATCAGTCCAGTCAAGATAGAAGATAATTGCTTACACAAAATAATCTTGACAGCTTGTGCTTCACAGCAGTGTTCCTTGTACGTTTAAAGAGGACAAATTGCAGTCTGCAGCTCAGCATCGAATTTGCCAATAATATTACTAGTCTAAAGAAAGCTGTTTGTTGTTACTCAGTAGTATTGTTTGCCTTGCCCCTAGACTTGTCCAGTCTTAAGTAAAAGCAACAAAACATTGCCAGAAGGAAGAATGCCATGCAGGCCTCCGAGACACAAATATTCCAAAACCAAGGAGGTTTGTTTGAGGTGCCTTCATGGAAGTATAGAGAGACAGTGCTACAAAGGAGAGATGCTGCTGGTCTGTGAGCAGACCAGGAGACTGGGTCTATGGCTGTAGAAACACTTCCCCTGCAAAACCCCTTTGATTCCTCTTGGCTTCAGCAGAAAAGGATGGATCTGACCTCTCAGGAGAGCACTGCATTCTAGTCCATCATGTCACTTCTCAATCTTTCATTCTTCAAGACCATCAAATGCATTTACATGTTTACAAGTAATGTACTTGGTACGAGGATATGCCCCACTCTCATGAGTGAATGCATTTTTTTGAGTTTTGGGCTTATTGCCCATTTAAGATGGCATCAGAGTCATCTGACTCTTGAATGGCTGAGGATTCCTCATAACAAAGAAACAGAAGCCAGAGTTTGGGAACTACCAGCTATAGACAAACCAAGTGCAAATAGAGGGATCTGAACATATTAAGTAAATTTTCTACTGGTAGTTTGCTGTTAAAGCATAAACCATGAGCCTAGTAGTGCTTCTAGAGCAGATACTTGAGCTCCAGGCATACCTTTCCAATCTAGAAAATCCAAGCAAGAGAAGGAAACATGATCCCATTCCCCCTTGAGGTACCTGCTCACTCCACAGAGGCTAAAAGAGACCTCTGTAAGATCAGTGCACTGGTGTCAGCCATAGATATCCTCTTCTTGCTGCATCTCACTCTGGTTTTGATCCAGACTCAGGCAGATTTCAGTAGTAGGATGGTCATTCTCAGCAGAATCATGCCTGAGCTCTGCCCATGCCCTGGGGCAGCTGGCTGGCCTCAGAGGCAGCCCTGGGCATTGCCACCAGCCGGTGCTGCTGCTCACAGCCAGGCACAGCCCATGTGCAATCAGCCCTTCCCTCACTGTCGCTCCCGATGGGTGCTTTCTGCTGGCAGCGTTTGTGGCTGGCTCTCCCCAGTGGCCAGGGCTGGTGCTGGCTGCCCTCCTAATTGCTCTTAGCTAGTTGTTCCAACAAGGTTTGTTCCCAAGTAATCCTTCCCACCACCTATTTGCTGCTTTGCTTGTTAATTGCCTGGCTGCTGACCTGGTTTGCAGAGAGGCTCTCACAACAACCCCTGCAGTGATCCAACATGCTAAATCCATGGACTCCTCACTTCAAAACCAGAGGAAAGCCCTTCAGGCTTTCCTCCGCTGAAACTTAAACACTGTCCAGCACATTCTTTCCCCAATGTGAAGAATAGTAACATATTTTCTACCTCTTTAAAATCGGATTGGTCATAAAACAAACGGTCCTTAATTAAAAAAAAAAAAGTTACATTCTCACTTCATCCTATTCCATCAGCCTCTTCCAGACTCATTCCTTTAACTTTTGAACACATACCAACTAAGGGATTACCTCCCTCTCACAGTAATCAAGGTGTCTCCTCTACAATCAAATCAGCAGACTTATACTGTGTCATTGCTAGCATTGTTTTTGGTGACTTAGCTTTGATCAGTATTTTTTTATTGTTATGCTCTTCTCCTAATGATGTAATATTTTTCAGTACTGCAACATCCTTGAATAAAGAGCATTATATGTGTGCAAAACATTGCCAGAATTACACATCTCTCATTCAGATAACAGTTGAACACATTTTTCTAAGTGGGAGATAAATTTCTTTTGCAGATTCAAAAATAGAGGCTTCCAATGTGTAACTTAACCAATCTTTCCTTCGAAGTTTTCAACTTTTTTTCCAAAGTACAAGTCACTGGAGAGTGGACTCTCCAGCTGCTTCAGCTGAGTACCAAAACTTGTTATGGGAGTGTCTTCTTTTATCTGTGAGAGAAAGAGAAAAATGGGCAGAATTCTACATGGAATTTCACAATAGGTCTTAGAAAGCTAAACTTTATGTCCAGACCACAAGAGGCAACAGAATGCATTACAGCAAAACTCTGGTAGGAGGCTAACAGTTTGCAGAAAACATGTACCTCACTAAACACTAACTAATCTGTCAGGCGTATCAAGGAAAATCAAAGCTTACTACAACACGTGCAAATAAGGAGTTGATAAAAGTGTTGAACAGTGTTAGACATGGAACAGCCCACTGGGGAATTTCCATGAGAAACACATCCATTTGGTAACAATTCCCCATCAACAAATACTTTTTGAAATCTGCCAGCTGGCCAGCTCTAATCCCTTTAGTGTGTGCTATACTCACATTTTAGCTGCTATGGGGGTAAACCCAGTGACTGTGCAGGAATATACCTATGCTAAATCTGAACTATTACATTTATTAACCTATATGTGATTTCCTCAAGAACCAAAATAGTAGAAAATCTTTTTCCCCATCATTTATGGTGGGTTGACCCAGACTGGATGCCATGTGCCCACCAAAGTTGCTCTATCACTCCCCTCCACAAGTGAACAGGAGAGAGAAAATGTAACAAAGGTTAGTGAGTTAAGGACGGGGAGAGATCACTCACCAAATACCATCACAGACAAAACAGACTCGAATTGGGGAAATTAAGTTGAATTATTATTACTAATCAAAGTTATTATTAATCAAAATCAGAGCAGAATAATGAGAAATAAAACAAATCTTAAAAAACACCTTTCTCCCATCTCTCCCTCCTTCCCAGCTCCACCTCCTCCCCCTCAGAGGCACAGGGAAACAGGGAATGAGAGTTACACAGTTCATCACAGGTTGTTTTTGCCACTGGTGCTCAGGGAGAGGAGTCCTTCCCTTGCTCCAGTGTGGGGTTCCTCCCATGCAGTTCTTCGTGAACTTCATCCCATGGGCTGCAGATCTTCATGAACTGCTCCACTGTGGGCCCCTTTCCACAGGCTGCAGTCCTTCAGGAACAGGCTGCTCCTGCATGGATCCCCCACGGGGTCACAAGTCCTGCCACCAAACCTGCTCCAGCGTGCCTCCTCTCTCCACAGGTCTGCAGGTCCCTGCCNCACCTCCTGCCCCTCCTTCCTCACTGACCTTGGTGTCTGCAGGGCTGTTTGTCTCACATATCCTCACTCCCATCTTCTCTGGCTGCAATTACTTCTGGGCAATAACTTTTTTGTTTCCCTTCTAAAATATGTTATCACAGAGGCATTATTACCATCAGTGCTGGGCTCAGCCTCGGCCAGTGGCTCATCTGTCCTGGAGCTGGCTGGGATTGGTTCTGCTGGACATGGGGAAAGCTTCTGGCAGCTTCTTAGAGAAGCCACCCCTTACAGACCCCGACTACCAAAACCTGCCCATGCAAAATCAATACACATTGGCATCAATGTATTACATAATTCTTTACTTATTGATCCTGTTTCTGCTTTATTTTTGTTTTGCCTGGCAGCAGAACTTTCCTGGGTTAAATTTCAAACTGAAACACCAGAAGAAAATAAAAACTCTTTTAAAAATGACAGAGGAGAAAAAAAACATTGGCAGAATCTGTATATTAATCTTTACTGAGGAAGCTCAATACCAACATCACTCTTTGTCCAAGATGGCTCAAGAGTAAGAAAATTAGTAATACTGCAGTCAGAGGGCAAATTTTTTCACAGAAATGGCAGGACGATGATGTGTCATCAGAGAAGTAAGTTGTGTTACTGTTTTGCTGGAGTTCCATCATTCATTATCTGTTCTATTTTTGCTATAAATGGAACAATGTTTTTTTAATATGATTCAGATTTTTAGATGTATGTTTAGATGATTTTTGACTTGTCCACAAAAGGTGATTTTTTCTGTATGTAAAGAAAACATCTTCAGCACTGATTGGGTGTTAATTGTGAGACCGAGAGTATGAAAAGAGTTTATGATTATTTATCACAGAATCATTGGATGTCCTGGGTTGAAAGGAAACCTTACAGACCAGCTAGTTCCATCCCCTCTGCCATGGGCAGGGATGCCAACCACTAGACCAGGTTGCTCAGGGCCCCATTCAAACTTGCCTTGAACACTTCCAGATATGGGACAATCCCAGCTTCTGTGGGCAGCCTGTTCCAGTGCTTCACCACCCTCTGCATAAAGAATTTCTTCCTAACACTCAATCTAACTCTGCCCTCTCTAAGTTTAAAACAATTGCCCCTTGTCCCGTCACTGTCTCCCCACATAAAAATCCCTCTCCCTTCTTTTTCTAAGCACCCTTTAGGCTGTTGAAGGCTGCAGTGAGGTCTCCCCAAAGCCTTCTCTTCTCCAGGCTGAACAATCCCAGCTCCTCAGCCTGTCTTTGTCGGAGAGGTTCTCCATCCCTCACACATTGAGCTCCTGGGCAGTGATGGGAAAAGTTTCTAAAGAATTTGATGCAATACAAAGCCAGAAAGGTGTAAATATTGATGTAGACATTTTCCCGTGCAGCATCCAATATTTAATTTAATTTGATTTCAATATTTGGCTTGAATATTAAATATTTAAATTAAATAATTAAATAGTCACTCTGGATTTCAAGTATTATGGCCTTAGCGAATTCTATGGGAAAAATCAGCATTAAAATTATTTACAGCTTTTTACAAAGTTACAGAAAAAAAGAATGGTAGAGACAATATTAGAAACTTTGTTATATACAGTCCTAAGAGATTTTTGACTGAAAATTTGTGCAGTTCAGATCATAACTCCTGCCAATGTCATTATTTTCATTTTCTCCCGAGATTATAACACTCTTAACACCAAATAAGAAGCTGCGTAATGAGGCAGGAGTTAATTGTGTTCTTATACAAATTTAGGAGACAAATATATTGTCTACTTATAAAATTTTTTGGGGGGTTTTTGTTTGGTTTTTTTCTCATGGCTCTTCTGTTACTGGATGTTTTCTGTCCAGTTCCCATTTCTGTTTTGGGAATCTGCCAGAAGGGCAAAAAGAGATGCTGGTATATTCAAAAAGATTTCAGCCATTCCAGGTGGAGCAATAAGTGCAGGAAGAGGAAGTCTTTTTCCAAGGACAAAACAGAATTCAACTCTCGTCTGTTTTATGGTTGTGATCACCGAAGATATTTCACCCATCAAGCAAAAATGAGATGTACCTGACAGATAGATGTGGATCACTGATAAAATCCATAAAAAATATGGATATGGATAATCTAACATAAATCAAATATATTCCTTACAACATGTAGCAACATAAATAGGGGCTTTTCCTTTTCTTAAAGCTAAATATTTTTTTCTTCCCAGATATGATACTGATGCTGCTGTTATGGACAATTAACATGAGAGATTTTAACAACAAAGATTTATAAAAATGAGGTAGGAGTGGGAAACCTTAAACCCCTTACAGTCCAAGTGATTTGATGTCTGAGTACTGACTATATATTTATAGTGCTAGAGGATTGTCAAGGGAAAATAGCCCGGCTTGTTAACACCTGATCAGAGGGATTCACATCAGACTGATTTAAAAAAAGGGGGATCTTGTTAAAGTGCTGGAAGTTGATGGAGTGTTTTGTTACTGATAATCTCACACTCAGCAAGACTAACACTGTTTGTACAATCTAATTATAGGGGAAATTGGATACAAAATGTTATCATATCTTTAAATGGCGGACTCAGGATGAGTTAGTGGAAGTTTTAACAGGCTGGGCAGGAAAATGGTGATTAGTAGCACTCATGTGACTTGGAAGGTTTGAGTTCTTACATTTAGGAAATAAAAACTTTAGTTTAACAAAGGTGTGGGGCTCCCTGGAGCCATTATTGCTCCCTTTTCTTATAGAAAACACTTAGAGGAGCACTGAGTGAGAATGGGCAAAGGAAGTGGCGTGAGCAGACCCAGGGAGCAGCCCAAAGCACTGCCAACTCTGGTTCCCATGCAGACCTTGGAGAAGACACCTTGCAGCTGCTGGCCTCACTCCTGGAGCCTCGCTGGGACTTCAGGCACTGTCCTGGATGTCAGAGCTGGAAAGTTCAGCGGCGACAGTGATCACTTCCACAGTGAACACCCAGCTAAAGAACAGCACCTGCAGAAACCCAGACATTTGGTGATACCTCAGCCACCCGGGCAGTTCAAGGAGACATGTTTTAGGTGACACTTCACTCAGAGGAAGGGAAAACCAGACAAATGGCTAGCAGCTCAGACTCCAAGTAGTACAGTCTTATTTACAGCATTGTGGCCTCCCTGGGAGCTTCTGTGTCCCATCCAGCTGGTGAGATCCACCTGGGACACACTGAGCACTTGCACAGCGCATGTTGGTCGGGGTGTGGGAGCTGGGAGTAGGACAGAGTGCCATGTTGATGCCAGAGAGAGCCCTCCTTGGAGGGAGAGCTGCCTGCATGCTGCCCTGCCCTGCCCTCGTGACAGGCTTTATAGATTTCCTCCAAGCAGAGGAACCCTTGTAATCTGGGAGAGCAGAAATTTGGGAGCTGTGAGGAAGAATAGAAGATCCAGTGCTGGGCTTGGAAGGAAACTTTGGGGGCTCCACATTCTCCTGGAAAATGTTGCCTATGCACTGGAGAGGGGGAGGGCTGTCTCCTCTGGTCTCTGGTGGTGTGGTGTGGTTCATGACCTCCACAGAGCTGGACCCACCCCATGAGCCCCAGACAGCATCACCCAGCCAGGGGGAAATCTTTCAATGTTCCAGTGCAGCAGACCCCTAGGTCTGGAAAGTCAGCTTGACACCCGGATCCATAGCAATGGGACTGTGGGCAAACTCTTCTCTGGGTGTGTTTCATCAGCCCCTCAGTCATCCTGCAGCTGTGGCAATAATGTTATTGTTGACCGACCACAGAACTGTGATTGCTGTGTCAATCTAAGACTTCGTAGAAGAGATCAAGATATTATGATAAGATATTAAAATCGCTTAAGGTTGTGGAAGGAAATACATATATATATGTAGACATGCATGTTGATTTCAAAGACCATCTAAGTCAGTGGGGAGTTTCCTATTTATCACCATTAGCTTTAGCTTAAACCTTGTGAGACTGACATTTAAGGGAGCAAGCAACTGGGCAGGGACTCCAGAGACCAGTTTACACAACACTTTTTTCCATTTGCTTCTTAATGACCTCAGACACCTCTCCCTATGACTCAGTTTCCCCATCTGCAAAGGGGGTAAACCTGACCTTCCTTGGAAGAGGATGAAAATCTACAGACAGAAGAGGTGAGATGAGCTGGGTATTCTTATTTTGCACATAGCAATAAGAGAAGAAATTAAAAATAAAAGATGAGAAACTTAATCCATTTGAGTAAATGTGTTTCCTTCTGGTGGGGAAGCTGATCTTTCAGAAGAATTTGTTAGCTATTACCAGAAAATTTCTCAGCAGCAGCTGCAGAGATTAGTAATCTGCAGCTACCCAGAACTCAAATCTGTACTGTCTGTATTCAGAGTGTGCCATTATCAAATTCCTGTTAATCACTCAGTTAGTGCAGAGGTGGTAGCTAAGGCTGATTCCCAGCCTCAGACCCTGCCCTTGGTGAACATAAAAAGCAAACCTCTCCTCGCCACTCCTTCAGGAAGCAGCTTGAGACAGGGCTCAGCTAGAAATCAAGCTGGAAAAAGAAGTCTGGGCTCTAATCTAATCAATGGAAAGTCTCCTCACCTCTACAAAGCCAGGGTTTATCCCTGTATCCAAAAATAAATATCAAGGATTTTCCAGTGCATATCTGTGACTTTTTAAGAACGAGCCTGGATGGGTTTCTTGCCGGCAGCAGCAGCCAGCAGCACCCTCGGCAGCGGTGTTTCCGAGCCTTGTATGAAATGTGCTCACCAAGGCTTGCAGCTATTGCACTCCTTCAGTCGTATCACAGAGCTGCTGGCCTCAGAAGCGTATTTTAGAACGTTTTTTAGCCATGGCCAAGCTAAGGGTTGCTTGGCCAGAGGGCGTTTTGGAAGATAGTGAAGCCACATGCTTTGCATAACTGAATCAAGTGAATCTCACATGTTCAATTATATTTCTATTGGTTTCTACAGCTACTGGGACAGTGCAGGGCAGGACATGAGCTCCAGTCACATAGCTGGAAATGCAGAGAAAGACACAGGATTCAATAATACCTCAGCTCCACACAATCCAGTAACAGGAGTCCTTTGGCAAGAGAATCTTCCATTAAGCACATTTTTGGAACCAGGCTGATGATCAGGGAGGGGTTTGTGTTTGCTTGATAGATTTACAACAGGATTTCATTGGCCTTCTGCTCTGTGTTTATCTGGCTCTTGCTTCCAGTTAAGTATTTAAAGCAATACCCCTGGGCTTTGACTGCATGAGAACCAAACCTGCTAAAGTGAAATGGCTAAAATTTGAACATCTTTCCTAGGACCCCATGAATCCTCAGAGATAAGTAAGGAATTCTTGTCACTGAGATAATATGGACACTCAGGCTAGCCAAAGCATCAAAGTGAGTCTCCATGCGCTGCCACTAAATCCTGGAATTTGGGGTGATTTTTTCTGTCATGGAGAGATGCAAAATACAGCTGTTTGTGTAAATCAGAACACACCTTTAAATATCCACAGCTCTCTGTTACCAGCACAGACTAGGTCCAGTGAAGGACACATGTCACTAAAGGTCAGAGAGCAGAAAAATGCAAATGGAAATTAAAAGCATCAGAAGGAAGGTGACAGTCGGGTTCAGGGAATTTGAGAGGAAGGGTGGGCATCCAAGATGCAAGTCACCAAGGCTGACCTCAGACCATGAAAGGAAAGATCATCACAGATGCCAGTAATGAAAGCAGATGGGGATGCGACATAACATTGGCTTCCCAATACATCATTGACTAATTAAATGACCAATACCATAAAGACGATTTTTACCACAAAAATCTACAAATGTCTAAAGACTTCAATGACAGTAAACTCATGTTGTAGATGACAAATATTAATGAATAACTCAATTAAGAGCCCCATAACTCTCCACTCAAATTTAAAGCTGCCTGCCCCAAGTTACACGATGAATTGCCATGGTGTATTGTGAAACTTGCTCCTTATTTCAATCAGGAGATATTTTCCTCTCCAGTTACTGTAGTAATAATCATGGCTTTGTTTTCTTTATGGTGGTGTTAATCACAAACAGTGGAGTACAAAGGAAACATACCCAATATATGTCAGCAAAAATAATAGTAAGATTTAGCCATTTTGTATTTTTTCTTGAAACAAATAAACACAATTGTGAAGATGAGTGGTTTGGGGACTTTATTTTGTAAAAGGCTTTTACACTACTTTCTATTTTAAAAAAGAAAAGCAATGCCTTTAAAAAAAAAAAAAATTAGTTTTTCCTGCCTTCTAGCCACAGATGTAAGCCACATTACACATTACAAAATTGCCTAATGCTGATGCAATTGCTGATCATAGTAATGTTGGTCATTTTAAGGAACCAGACCCATAGCTTTGATTGGGAGTCACTGAATCCACAAATTCTAGACACGAATTCAGCCTTTGTCACATTATGCTGGAAGTGTGGTTCAGGAAGCCACCTCAATAACCCTGCCTATTCATTCATTTGGCTTTTATGAATGGTAACCAGAGATCTGGGGTATGGGTTATAGTGGGGTGGTTTGGCTGTGGTTTGGTTTTATTCTGAACAGAATACTGCTTTTTCTACTGTGGGTGTTTATGTGATTTTATAGAGCCTGAATTCATTTAGATTAGGTCAGGGCATCCTGAATTTGTCTGTAAACTGACCAACATAAAATTACAGAGAGATTCAAGAACCACACTTTGGTATCCTTCCATGTGTATTTTGTGCAGATAAACATCACCTAAGAGAAGGACAACCAGCTTCCACAGAACTGCAATATCTTTTACTAAACATGGAAGCTGTGATTCTAACAGTCTGGCTTAATTTACAGAAAATGATGAATTTCCATGTTATTGTTTATTTATTTCCCCGTTGTCAAGCATTTTATTTTTTTTATTGTTGACATCTGAAATTGAACCCACATCTGTTTAGCAAAAGAGAGCTACTTTCTTTCAAAATGTCTGTTTATGAGAGTTTCACCCCATTGTGCAAGTTGTGGTGTACTTCACACAAAAATACAAGCTTTATCTGTTTGTTGGAAAAAAGAGCTATTCAGGTATATGAAGGGGCTTATCTAAACAAATACAAATATGAACCCCTAACTAGACTGCTGCAAAATCTGCTTTTCTTCACATCATCTCCTTGTGTATTTGAATACATATTTACAGAGGGAGGCATCTTTCAGGTGATCTTCTCTTCCCTTCTCATTGCTCTAACTCAAAACCAGACAGTGTTCAGCCTGGCCATTTTCACGTGGGAAGCAGGAAACAAGGCAGAGATTCATCAGCTGTACCCCACTAGCATTTGAGAACATTAGATATTTTATATAATAATTATCAGCATTTTAGCTAAACTGGTTCAATTCTTAATGAAGCAGATTTGGTTGCTGTGAAAGCCAAGGCTGAGGGTACGAAGGATATGCTTCTTCTCACTTAGCTGTCTAAGAATTAGGCACTTTAAAAATGATCCCTCAAGATTCCTCAGGGAACAGTCATCCAAACAGCCTCAGGAAGGGATGAACAGTCATTGTCAGTGCCCATGTTTCTCTGTTAAAAAGTGACAGAATTTGAGTGACCATCTTGGGCTCAATATCTAATACTTAGATATACAAAGTTAGCAGAGATGAACTCATGAGAAGTATATGCAAAAACTACTCAGCAGCTTTCAAAGTGATAATTATATAAGCAGCACAAAAGAGATTTGACCAGATATAGATTAAAAGAAACTATCACTCTGCTCTAAATTTGTATCTAAAAATTGTTAGAACCAAAAATCTAAGACAAGATGTTTAAAATAAGTGTGACAGGTGTATATTTAGATATCTGAAGAACTGGTAAGGATTTTTTTTTAAGTGTGTCTACTGAGCAGAGCCATATGGGCTCAAGGGGAGCTACTAGCATTTGGTGTTTTTGAAATGAAGCTATGTGTTGAAAGCTTTAAACTGACAGAGAAATCTACTTTATGTCATTACTTTTCTTATCATTGATTTTTTCCTAAAGCTTTTTTATTGTCCACAACAAAATGATCTTTTTTATTTACGTTTTTTATGTTAGAATCAAAGGGCAGTATTCAGGTGCCCTGAAATCTCTCCTCAGGCTAGACACACAGCCCAGATGTTCATGCTTACAATTGGACAGGCAATTCCTCAGCATCACTACACTGCCAAAATTCACTATGCAATCACTTGCATGTGCTCAGAAACACCCCAGCCTGCAATGACCATATCTTAATTTTGCCTTTATTTATCTGAAGACTCTGAACTCTGCAAGAATCTGCAGGATCACCTTGAACAAGTACGTGTGCCCTGAACAGACCTAATAAATTCTGTCAGCAAGGGTGGACAGTACCTGGAGGGCAGTTGGTGGAAGTGGGAATAGGCCCTATCTCACCAACTCCTTGAGTAATACTGGAGCTTTCACTTGAAAATCTCAGAAATCATAATGGATGATTTTTATCTTCATGCTTCAAGTCACCGATGCAGAGCAGCCCTCTCAAGGAAGAACACAAAAGATGTTAAATGTGTGAATCAGAGAATCAGAGAATCACACAAAGAATAACCTTAAAAAGGAAAAGACTGCTAAGATCATCGTGTCCTGCTTTCTGTGTGTAGGCATTACCTGTGTGTCAGTGGCAGCGCTTACAGTCTGTGTGGAAATGGACTGATGTTTAGAGATGTTTTGCTGGGCCTCTTCAGAGTAAACAGGGCAAGAAGAGGATGAAGAAACACATTCAGTGCTCTTTAGCTGCCAAGTGATTAAAAATGGTAGATCTATTCCAGTAGATAATAGATGCCTGTCCAAGGAAGCACCACTTATATGAAAGCTGCTTCTGACAGCATGAATCTGGAAACATCTTGAAAGATGGAGGCTCCTGGAGAGCCTTTCGGTCTTATCATGCATACAGAGAATTGTCTGTAATTACAGAGAGGAATATTTTTCTGTTCTTGATACTGCTAAAGGCTTAGATCTCTTAAACCATAGCCAGTGATAGGAACCAGCCTAACTTGGGTGATAAAACCCTGCACTACAAGAAAATCGCCAAAACAACAAGCACCACATTCTTAAGACTAAAAATTAAAAATAAAATATAAAAGACTAGACAGGGAGAGATATTTGCCACCTCCTAAGAAGATTTTTAAATCAAAGGGGGACACCGTGATTAGATTATGGCCCCAGAATGACAACAACTCAACTTTCTCTTTGAACTCAGAGAGGCTCCCAGGATGAAGTGGTGTTCAAAGACAATTCCTTTGCATGAATAATATGGGGGAGGGTTTAATTACCACCTCCTCTCATTCTTCATCTTCTCTAGCCAGAAAGCTCAGATTTCAGCAGTTTTGTTTCTCACTGACACTGTGGCAGACTGGGGGAAGGGAGAGGAGGGTGGAAATACTACAAGGCTGGGAAAAAAGGGAAGCAGCCAGTGAGCTGTAGCAAAAAGAACAGAAAAGAAAAGAAAATAAAAGAAAAGGGCACTGCCTCATTCATAAATAAATGAGTAAAAGAAAAAAAAGAAAGAAAGCACTATCCCACTGATATAATAAATCTCTGGAAAGGGTAGTGTCAGAAATCACAGCTCTAGTGCAAAACAATCCTGTGGCTCAAAACTCATCTCACTCTGAAGTGTTACATTATAGCTGTAAGGGAACCATGGTGCATCTGAGCAGAGCTGTTTCAAACCTGGTTTCACCCTGGCTGCCAGCTTAAGTAGGGCTACAACAAATGCAGACCAAGGACTAGTAAATCCTAGTGTTTGCCTGTGTAAATAAAGACTGAATTCATGTTGCCTTTATATTTATATTGTCACTTATCCCCTCTTTAATGAATACAATATTAAGCACTGCTAATGTTATTGTCCAGTACCATCAAACAAGGAGAGAAGCGCGAGTCTGTTTTTAACAGATTTCAAATATTTTCAAATACAGTTGATTTGAGCTCACATAATGTTCACAGCTTAGATCAAAGGTAAGAAAAGCTCCTAGTTAATATTGGTAATAGTTTACAATCAGCCACGCTATCACTTGCCTCTGCAGATCTCTCAAAATATCTGCAATAAGAGTGCCCTCTCTGGACAGAGGAGTGAGCCCTCCACACACAGTGCAGAGAAAGGGATCTGCTGTGTTTCCTTACTCGGAACAGAAAGGATCTGGCTGTGTTTCCTTACTCAGAAGAGTAGGGATCCGGCTGTGTTTCCTTACTCAAAGCTCTCCCTGTGACACTCAGTGGAGAACCACCTCTTGCTGCTCTCTGCCCAGCTCCTTTGCCAGCTGAGGACCTCTGCGATGCCGTGTCCCCGACGCAGCAGCCGCACGCCCTTCCTGACGTGAAACTGCTGTGAGTCAGCTGGAACCAATTTCTGTGTTGTGCAAAGCTCACGTTAGGCAATAGCAGCTGCGTGAGGGAGCAGATTCCTCCCAGGTTGCTCTGTTTCCAGTGGTTTCTGACTAAATATCCCTGTCCATGCCAGGTGTCGATGGGACACCCCCCCCACAAGGGAAAGGCTTCATTTGCCCTTCTCCAGCCTCTGTCCTGGGTGGAGGTGAAAGGGAGCAGAGCAGGCAGAGTGCACTTGACTGGATCCACCCAACACAAGGGCACCCGAGGACACCTGGGACCAGGAGGAGAGGATCATCCCATGCCTGATGTCTGAATTAGCAAATAGATTCAGCCTAGAGTGTGAACACCACTCTCAGGACCTCGGTCTGAGCTCAGGTCTTCATATTCCATCTTCTCCTGTGCTAAACAGCAATGGGTTTTCCTAGAAAAGTGCTCCAGCAGCTCTGCCTGCTCAGCAGAGGTCACATGAAGACTCAGCATATGGACATAGAAGGTTTTGGCCAGGCATAAAGTGCTGGAGCCCATCCACACTGTGGGGAAGCGCTCTCCCAAACCTCAAGGACTTCCCTAGAGACCTACATGGGCCAAGTCAGAGGCAGCCCCACCGGTACCCATATAGTCAAGAAACGTGAGCAGACAGAGAACTGACACTTAAGCATGGTCTCAGGGCTATTTATACCCTGTAGAGATGGCCTGTGAGCCCCTTTTGTAGCGTGTACAATAAGACAAGCCTAACCCTGCACCACACAAGGTGCTTCTTGGGTGATTATCCCCATCAAGAGGGTGAGAGGGAAGCAGGGAATATTCAGTGGGGTTCCTGGTTTCTGTAGGAACAGAGGAAGGCAGAAAATAAGAAAAAATATTTTACAATACCCTTTTAGATTTTGCTTCAAGGAACGATTCCTCTTTGTTTCTGAGAAAGAACCAGAGATGAGCAAGTGTAACATGTCACCACGAAATAGCTCTATGTACCTCCACACCTCGGGGAATTTGGTTCCTGACTTCATTTACCGAAACAATACCCATTTGCTGAGGGGTTTGATCAGCCACCCAGAAGATGACAAAAAGAATTACACCAGAGGAGATGGGGGTTCCCAGTAGCAGACACATGATAAGGATTGAGAGCACTGTGCAGCCCTGCCCTCCCTGCTGCAGCCAGCTCAGGCAGCCCACACAACTGCTGAGCTGCTTTGGGGAAGACCAGCTCCTGGAAGAGAGAAGATAAAGAAAGAGACGTGGACAGATCATCCAAAATTAATGATGGAAAAAAGTGAAAATACTCGTAAGAGGAAGCTTTCACTATGCCAGAATCATTATTAATCGCCTGCAACTCCCTGTGACTAAGTGTTGTTAAACTTCATTGGCATTTAAAAATGTAGATATTCCATTACACAAGCAAAAAGCAGCTAAGATATTGGGATATGAAAGGGGGGTTAACTGCAATGGGCACTTTTAATTCATTTTTAAGAGTATTTTTTCAAAAGTGTTTTTTACCTTGTCTGTTTAACTTCTGGCAAGTTGTTTTTACCTTCTCTATTTTAACTTTTTTTTTTTCTAATTTGTCAGTGTTTTTTAACTCCCATGCCAGTTTCTATGAAATTATTAGAGTGATAGAGAAATTTCCAAAATATTAAGGTATTTCAAGCACTGGCTGAAACAGTGTCCAAAAGATGACTAAAATCAATTTTCTAACTGAGATCAGCATAGCCACAACCCTTAGTAGACATCACAGAAGCAGAACTTGACAGGAAGCAAGTCTTGATGGTCACAGCCTCACTTGCTTTGGTACGAAATTGTATTTATAGATTTATCTTTTCCACTTTTTTGTGACCTTTTCTCTTCAGGGTCTTCTTCAACAGGTAAATCTAATGTAGCATCTTTGTCTTTCATTGCTTTGCACAGCACACCATTTTTTGAACAACATGAGACTGAAATACTTGTGCAAAGAAAGACTGGCATTCAGGTTTCCCATCTGTTCAGCTATAAAGAGAGACAATGGAGACAGGTCTTTTGCCTAACAGGGATGATATATACCCCATATTCCAAACTCAGGTATTCCTGACAGATCTCTGCTGAAAGACCACTCTGTTTTTGAAGGCAGAGCTGGCACTGGAATTGTGACCAAGCTGACAAAGCACCAGCACATGGAAAACCATTGGCAACCCTTTGTTGGGCTGGAAATGGACAAAAAGCTCAGAGAGGTGAAGGGCTGAAACCTCCCTCTGAGGCCCCAGACACCACACATGAGTTACCATCACTCTGAGCCTCCTCAGTTCTTGTGTGCACCTGTAAATTCCCTTTGAATGTGCAGATGGGGGGTTCTGACAACTTTGGTAGCTCCGACAGGGAACATGGGATTCTGCCTCCTGAATCTTCAAGCTTGCCTTAAGCTTGCAGTGTTTGTCTGAAATGGAGTAAAGGGGCATAAATTCACCTCTTACAAGGCAAACAGTGACAGTTCATTGAAACACATGGCCCTTTACTTCCTCTGTAAGAGAAGGGCTAGAGCAGCTAAGCAAACTCAAAGGCAGGATGCAAGATAAAGACAGCTTTGAGAAGAAAGATTTGAGGTTTTGGTTTTCCATTGCTCCATTCTAAAAATAACAATGAAACCTCAGGAAGGGGTGAGGTGGCACCCTGTTTTTATGGACTGTGAGTGTTGGTGCACAGATGCTATGGAAGTATCCCTAGCTGAGGCCTGGACTTGAGCTCAAGTCCCTCAGGAATGGCTTTGTAGTGCTGAGGAAGCAGTAAAAATGTTACAGGTCTCTTCAATGACTGGTGTTCGCCTGCCTTCACAAATCACCTCAATACTTTCACCCACATTTCTTGAATAAAAGAAACAACATGCCTATTTTTTCCTTTGTTATGAGGAATTGTAACTAAAGGATGGATACAAATTCCTGCTGTCCTGGGTACCAGGAGAGAGAAAGCCTTGGTACATCCATCAGCTGGGGACACCAGAGGGTGAATCTAGGGAAAAGCCACCAGCTGCTGTTCCAGAGCACTAGGAAGAGGCAGGCTGTCGGTTCAAAGGACCCAGCAGATGTGTCTGGAAGGGAAGTGGTGAAAGAAGTGTCTGTTAGCTGTCACCGCCCTTGGACCAGAATGCAAAGGGCATGGGCAAAATTTTCTCTTGTTCTTTTGAGAACAAAGATTTATGAGAAGGTGTTCCCTAATTTAATTCTGCTCTTCCCATGATTTCTCTGTCTCCACTCAGGATGGGTCTCCTTCCAGCAAGGAGTACAGCTCACAAAAATGAAGAAAACCCCTGATCTTCAAAGGGCTGCAGCACATTGCCATAATGCCGTCATAGCAGGGACATAGTCCCATCTATACAGGCAAGATCAAACAGCATCCTGCAGAGTCAGGGTGCTATTGCATTGCAACATGATTCTTCCCCATGACAGATTTGGCCAAAAGCCAGGCAATGAAATGGGTCTGCTCAGAGTGAATGGACTTGGGGTCTTAGACAGCAGTTGGAGATTTATGCTGCTGCTGTTGCAGAAATCAGATCAAGACGCTGCTGCCCAGCATTACAGGCTTACCCAGCCATCTGCAGACCAATGGTGTGAAACTTGTGCCTTGTGTGTCATCACTGTAGCTAAACATCTTGTGTTTTCTTCCAAAAAATGTGTTCATTGAGTTCATAATTAATAATAATTGATACCAGTTAATACTAATCTTCAGAAAATGTGGGAAGGAAAATCCTTTGAGAATATCCATAGGTGAGCACATAAAGGGATCATGCTGTGCTCTCATTTTCCAATGTAACTGCCCATTCAATGATAGCTTGATAGGAAGTGGCATAGATCTTTTTAGTGGTACTTTGCTGTCAAGGTGTTTTAATGAAAGGCAATCATCAGGACATAGCAACCCGAAGTACCGAGCAATGCCACAAAATCCAGATATTTTTGTGAAGAGATTTTATCTGTCCTTCTTAACACATCTGTACCCCTGATTTTGATCTTGAAGTTATGGATATACTTAATATTCCTTGCAATACACAGGATGAATCCATCAATACTGTGGATTAGAGAGCGGAGAGTGAGAGAAATGAGCCTGTTAAGGCTTGGTGACTCTTGCAGGACTTGCAGAGGGACTGAGAACCTTAATGCATCTACGCTAAAGGGGCTCGTGTCTGCTGTAATCTGGAAATTGCAAAATGTTTGCTTTGTGCATGTAGGATTGTACACACTGGAATTTATGGGCATACTCATCTGAGATGAGTCACAGAATACGATAAGCTCAAACCCATGGCAAAAAACCAAACCAAAACAGAATTGCTAAGGGATTTGCACAGAAATACAGATTAGCATGGCCTGAATGAGTGTGTTTGATTGGGTCAAGTGATAGGTTGCAAGATCTTAAGCTGCTGTAACATAATTCCCAGCAATCATGTGCCTAATATGTTATCATGTCTGTGTTTATTCTAGTAAATGAAATTAATTAGAGCCTATCCACTGGTTCCGAAGGGTCATGTTATAGTTTGTGTTCTCATGACTGGAGCCTGAAGCTCATCCTACCTGGTTTGGGATAGCAGGGACCACCTAACCTGCTGTCAGGTAAGCATATTCAAACGGAAAAAAAAATTCTTTCTTGACCTCAGCAAGCTAAAACCTCTGCAGGTGACATGAAATGTCATGGGAGGACAAGGGCCTCTCTGGAATCTACTTTCAGACAAAGGACTTTTTAAGTGTCAAGTCCAGAAAGACCCAGAGTTTCAGACAGCTGATAGAGCATGGCATGCTTTACCACTGGTCACAGAATATGAGCATTTGCAAAATCACTGTTTAATTAATCATTTAATGGTGGACTTGGCAGTGCTGGGTTAACAGTTGGGCTTAGAGATCTTGTCCAACCTAAATTATTCTATTTATTCGTTATGCTAAATTGAGTGTTTGCCTGCACAGTCCACTGTGTAATAAAATCAGTAGTGTAAGCTATGTTTAACATCTAGAAACAGGCACACTGCAGGAGCACCAAAGTTACTTGGGTGACTAAAAGTTACTAGTCAGATCAGTGTGTGTCCTCCAGCCACAGTGAGGAAAATCCACTCACTGAAACACAGGAAGATGCAACGGGGGAATGTCTCTTTAGCCAGGATACTCCTTTAAGAGTCAGTCCACATCATAACACAACAGCTCTTACTTACTTGAGGAAGATGCTGACTTCCTGGAAAGATCTTGGAAAAGCCATCCAGCCTTTGCAGCACTCTCCTCCTGGCTAGGGATGCTGTTCCCTGCATGAGGCGTCAGAGGCACAGTGGCTGCCTGTAGCCCACAGTGGGGACAGGGGTAGCAAGGCTCACAGCTCTCCCTGACAGATGGACATGGAAGTTCACACTTCTTCTCATGGAATCGCTTCCATGTTGGTATCTACCTGGACAATTTCCACTTCCCAGCAGCAGAAAGACTTTCCCCCACAAAGGCCAGAGAGTCGATGTCACTTCAGAGCACAGCGAGCAGCAGCAGGAAAAGCTGAACTCTACATCAGGGCACATTGATGCTTCCAGATCTCTGTCAATTCACTGGTAGCTCTGATGTGTCACCAACTCCTGTGGCTTTGGTCAGGAAAAGACCTCATCATCAAGGCTTCAGTCTGACAACAGGCATGAAAGAGCTGTGTCTTTGAAATCTGCCCTCATAACCAGAACAGAAAACATCATTTTCAGTGAAAGATCAGAAGAGCCAGTGGAATCAGCAGGCTCTGCAGATTGTCACTCACATGTTTGCTTTGTTATCAGCACATACATTCAAATGTACGTTTTTCAAAGGGCTGTGGCACAGTTGCCTGTGCAAATCAAATCGTAGCAGAAAGCAAGAGAAGTGTTTGCCTGTGATGAGATCTCACCTGCTTTGTGTGCAAGCTGCTGGAGATCATTAGTACTCTCTGATACTTGTTATTTGTAAGGAGCCCTGCTCTCTTCAGGTTCATCTCCTGTTCCACAATGCAACGCTGCCAGACATTTTCACACGTTCTGGATGCATTGTGTAACATGGGGCAAAAATCTTCACCTACTGACTGCTTGACCATCTAATAACCCGAACAGCTCAGCTGTTGTATGCTGCAACCCAGGATTCAACCCAGACCACGTGCCAAGAAATTCCATGAAGAACAGAGAGATCCACAAAATGGAACCTGCACCCTTCCCAAAGCCTAAGAGTATATGACAGGCAAGAAAGAATTTTGACTGGAAAAAATCCAGATTCCTAGGGCAGGAATTGACTGCTAGTGTTGTCACAAAAGGTGCTGGGTCCCATCTTGAGATGCACCCCTCCTTGGTACACTGTGTATGTCACAGCCATAATTCCAGACAGCCACACTGTTCAGCAGCCAGCTGCCAGGTGCACAGCACCACACAAGTGTTAGCTTCACTCCTGATTTTTAGCTACTTTTGATGAAAAATGTGTCATTAACTGAGAGCTGATGCTCTGATGTGGGATTTCCAGTGAAAGGAATAAGAGGTACATGTGTCCTCTGATTTCTGGTGAATTTTCATACAACATGGGCAGAAAATGGGCCTCAGTGTGAGTGCAGCTGCATCCCTTGAGGTCTCCTGGGGTAGTAGTACTCAGATGCCTACAGGATGGTGACCCATCTCTCATGGAGATGGTGTTGGTAAGGAGTGCTTACCAGTTTAGTAGTATTCACCTTCCTAACACTGATCTGCAACACGTGTTCTTGGGAAGTAAGCAAGAGACCATGTAATTATTTAGGTAAAGTGGCACTTTGATTGAACTGTTTGGTACCAGCAACAGACAAAAGAGCATCCTGAAAATTAATAAAAGGGGTGTCCTGTGCCCCTGCCTAAATCTCATACACTCTAGGAAAGCCTCACTCTCTCTTTTTTTATTTCAGTCAATAAAAATTTCACTCCAAAGGAAATTTAAATTCAATGGAAATTTGTATTTAATTTCAATTATTTTTAGATTTTATTATTATTGTTGTTGTTGTCATTATAAAAAATAAACACCTTAGAGGTCCCCGTGCCTTTGCTCCCACGTGGTGGCCGAGAACTGCACTGCCTCTGCTGGCATCACTATTGGGAGGACAGCTGCAGCCACCAGGCTGTCAGAGGCCAGGGTCAAGCAGGCTGTGACTGGCTGCACCACTTCAGTGCCCTGCCCAGGAAGAAGGGGGATTAATAAAGGCAACTACCTCCAACCAGTCGTGGAGGCTCAAAAAGCCACTATGCTGGCATGTGTAAAACCTGTTACTCATTCCATTTTCTCCATCTGAAGGTGTCTGGGAATGCACAGGTGTATTTCCCCATCCTGTGAGCAGCCCACTGGAGATGAGAGCCCAGGCATTCTTCCAAGGGGGACCTGGTCCCCTTCAGGGATAGTCAGACTCTCCAGACTGGCCAAGGTCAGCCCTGCCAGGAGCTTGGCAGCAGTAAAATAGTGTGGATGAACATGTGCCAGCCTTGAGCTGCCTGGCTCTGGTCAGTCTAGTTCACTAGCAGAGTTATTGTGTATAGATCTACCTTTAATTGCATGTGCTCTTTGTTTTGTGTGGTGTTATCTGCGGATCCTACAGAATAGAATGATTCTACTTTAAATTAACATTGAGACGTTCTAAACTGGACTCTCCCTACTGTCACATTAGACTATAGGCATGTGATTAAGTCATTTCTCTTAAATTAGCCTTCACAAAAGAAACCTCACACTGACCTGCTTTTCCTTCTACTCCATGCCGGTTGCACATTAAAACTCATTACTTCAAACCATCCTGACAGGCATTTTTGCTGACAGTCACAGTCTATTCTAGCCAAGAGTTCTGGACACATCCAAATGTGCATGACTTGTTTCTAGTCTGAACCTGCCTGCTATTAACTTCTAACTTGCTTCAAGTTATGGCTTTCTCTGTTATATTAAAAAGAAATTGTTGGAAAATTTCAATTTTGCAAGAGTGATTTAATTTTAAAGACCAATGGTTTTCTGTGGACCCTGTAAACCTTTGCATATAAATAACCTTGTATTTAAATTCTCAGAACACTGAAAGCCTCTAAAATGGCTCTATATATGGTGAAAACAACCACAGAGTGTTAGGTCTGTCTGCACCCAGTCTTCATAAGCCTTAAACTGCCCATGATATTTATATTAAAATCTGCAAGTGGATTCTCAGTTACCATAAAAACATAATTTAGGGCATGATTCTGCTTTCACTTACACTTATGTTGGTTTTTGTAACTCTCCCACTTCCAACAGAATTTGCTACATGTGAAAATAGGTGTGGAACACACCTGGTATGTCAGTCTGGTTGTTGATAGCTTCATGGAGTTTAGAGGTGGAAGGAACTGCTTGATCATTTTGTCTGACCTGCCTGTTATGGAAATCCATTCTTGTACTGAGCCCAATAAATTTCACTGAACTAAAATGTAGCTTCCAAAAAAGCATCCAGAGGATTTCAAAACATAGGAATCCACCACTCCCCTTCATCGTTCAGATAACTGTTTAAAGAAAGCTTGCTATTAAATGTGCCTTGTCTAGCATGAATACCTCCACCTTCCAGTTTTAGCTTTTCACTGTTACATGACAAAGATCCTTATTTTCTCTCATTTTCTTACTGTGAAGACAACTATGCATTGCTAAGAGTCTGCTTCTTGCTTTTCTTTTTGATAAGCCTCACACAATAGCTGATCTGCAGTAAAAGGCTGTGTGTAAATCCTTACCTTAGAGACAATGCAAGATAAGAGCCTTCAGCGCCGGTGGGCTCAGCCACCTCAGAGTCTCTGGGGGACCAGCTCTGTTCCCGAATTCTGGGCAGCAATGCTCCTGAAGAGGCTGTTTAGGGCAGTCCTGCTGTCTGCTAGCACTGGCTGCTGGTTTCCACTCGGCCAGCCCCGTTCCCCTCACCCTGCACAGCCAGTTCACACATGCATGTAGGAAATGGCTGTTGTGCTCTGCAGCTGCCCTCAGCACAGGTCACTGAAGGGATCAGTGAAGCACTGCAAACTCTGCTGGTCCAAGCATGTGTGTATGCTGGGGGTGAGTATTCACATATTTAAGGGTGATAGGAAGGAAGGGAGAGGAAAAATGCACATGGAGCCTCAGGGTACCCACGTTCCCTCAGGGTAAAAGTGAGTACTCAATAGTTGCTGGAGTTGCTTACATGCCATCAATTCATCCGCTAATTTACTCTGTAGTAACCAATTTATTTAACCACAGCCTATGTTAATCTTCTTCAAAAATATGTTTTGTCTGACCTCTCTCAAAAAAACCCGTTGCCTTATTAGAAAATTAAGTCAGGTTAGTTCATTAAGATTATTCTCCTATGGCTGGTGATAATCTATGCGGATGGACAGTGACAGCCAAGAACTCCCTTTTCCTCACTACTTGTGATTATAAATCACAATTAGGAGGCAGAATTGTTTGATAATGGTAACCATGCCGACGTAACATAACATATAAATGTAGATGTGATATACCTCTAATGAAACACATCTACATCTGGTTTCTATAGCATTGCGTGGATTGGCATTAATCATATCCTCCTACTTTTAATTCCTTCCTGGTAGGCAAACCTAACTTCCCGACCTACGTTATCCCGCTTGCCCTGACAGCGTGATTTCACAACATGAGCTATGGCTGAGAAGGAAATAGCTATGGACGTGAGAGACTCACCATTCCCATTATGTCACTTTCTAAAGCAAAGTTTTGGTGTGATTTAAGTGCTGCTATTGCTGCACAAAGATTTGTGCCTCACCTACTGTCTCTTGATCCCTGTTCAAACCTAAGGAGTATGGGATTAAGCCAATGGGATACTGTGTATTTCCAGAGTAATATACATTCATCAGTAGAGGAGACATGCAGTCTTCAAATGTAACTATTAAGAGGCAGAATACAAAACAAACAAACAAACAAACAAAACAACCAAAAAAAGAAAACAACAAATAAACAAACAAAAAAGCTATTTCATTTATAACAAGTACTCACTTGAAAAAATTCATCTGTAACATTTAGTTATTAACCAAACCAAACAAAGCCAACTTCCCCCTGAAACCTCATTTCAGAAATTATCCTAGACATGAAGTCCCCTGTGCAGGACATACATATTCCTGAATCAAGACAAGGCCACCAAGTGCCCAAAGAACACAAATGAGGCTGGCAGCAACAGCTCCCCAAGGCACGGTGCTGAGAGTAGCCATGTGTGGATGGACTAGGGACACCTGTGTTACAACTTAATCCTCTCTTGCCTCTGACAGTGCCAGAGAAAGTCTGATGCCAGGAAATCACACCTTAGGACTCACACAGACATCAAGGACTTGGTTATGTGTACAACAGTAGGAGAGCTTGCTGAGGTAGCCCCTTGCCTGGCTAGATGACGAACATTCATCATTCGTCAGGAACTGGAGTGATAGCACAAGGAGTAATGGATACAAATTGAAAGAGGGGAAATTTAGGTTACATATTAGGAAGAAAATTTTCACGGTGAGAGTGGTGAGGCACTGGAACAGGTTCCCCAGGGAGATTGTGGATGACCCAACCCTGTCAGTGTTCAAAGCCAGGTTGGATGGGGCTCAGAGCCACCTGGTCTAGTGCAAGGTGTCCCAGCCCATGGGAGGGCAGGGTGGGACTAGATGATCTTTAAGGTCCATTCCAACCCTGAACATTTTGTGATTCTGTGATCATGTTTAAGCCTGGCTTACACCAGATACTTGGCTAGTAGGATGGCTCCTGTGGCCAGGGGGATCAAGTAGCTCTCTTGACACCCTTCTGCCCTCTGTCCCTGTTTGCAGCAGACACTGCCATATGTCCCTTGCCTGAGAGAGATGTGCAGGGCTCTGTAATTAAATGTTTTGTGACACAATTTGGAGGTGGTTGCAGTATGTGAATGGAGCTGCCTAAGGAGGACAGTCTGAGAGGGAGGAATACCTGAAAGCCCTGATAGGCTACGCTTGCTAAGTCAGGCTGTACTTTCAAGGACACTCTAAACCATCAAAAGCCAGACTGTTGCCAAAGCAGTTGTTTTGCCTTCATCCAGCCCAAGTTATTTCTTACTTTACTGCTGCTCCCTCTTCCCAAACAACTAATTTCTAACCTAGGACAGTTCTCCTGACATAGGAAAAGGGACAGTGAGGAGGAGGGTGAAACAGTTGCTTTCCCTGGCAATGCCAGGTTAAAACTGCCCACAAAACTCTGGCTTAAACTGCCATCAGATTTGTTATTTGAGACATTGATCGTTCAAGGAGCTCGGCTTCAATGCTCATCCTAAAGCCACTCTCCCCATGTCAAGGACTGAACACACCTGTAAATGTAGCCACATCCCCAAGGTAGGTACCCAAAAAATCTCCAGCATAGGTAACCACCGACTTTAAACCATTTATTGCACACGAGAAGCCCCCAGGGTGCTCTGGAGTTTTCCCACACCAGAAGGTAACGACGGGCGATAACTCGGCGAGGAGTCATCTCCGGATTTCCCAACGGTGTCTGGATACGGTTCCCTTTGTGGGCTCGGCGCCCCAAAGCGGCGACCTCTGCGGTCCTTGAGCAAACAGCACGGGGGAAGGGGAAGCTGATCCCCGCCATCCTCCCCCGCGGGTCCCCGCCAGGGCACGGCGGCCGCGGCAGCGCCAGCCCGGCCCCGCTCCGGCCCCGAGCCCCGCGCTGGGGCTCCCGAGCCCTGCGAGCTCCGCTGCCTCAACAGTGCCACCCAGCGCCTCTTTCGTGTCATTTGCACTGGACACGGGGACCCGAAAGCGGGGAAACCCGCCTTGAAGGCAGAGCGGAGTCACAAGGAGCGAGTGAAAGCTGCCGGCAAGCGGCAATGGGGTGTGCTGTGAGCTGCTGGTGCCCCTGGCTAACCGGGAACCATCGACAGAATTAACGCTTCTGATTTATAACGAAACAAGACCCAAAAAACACCCCCAAACCAACCAAAACCAAAACCAAACCAATCCAAAACACCAAAACAAAACCCGCATCACAATTTTCCAGTTTTTAAATAGCCTAATGTCTTTCCCGGCTTGTTTTATCACAAGAGGCATGGGTATGAATGCCAGTGGGAGCTTCCTTGGGTATTTACTACAACAAATCTTCCCGAGAGTGAATGGGTAAAGCAGGATTGAAAACTGCAAAGTTCATCCATTCATAGAGGCAATTCCCATATTAATAAAAACCAGCAGCAGCAAAAACCGTCCCAGCCGAATAGTGGCTGTGGGAGGGACGAATCCCACACCCCAAACCCAAGGATGCAGGGAGTGGGGAAAGTGGGGGGTTCCCCGAACTGCGGGGCATGAAGAGGAAACCAGTTGGTGGCAACATATGTGTATTGTATTTCTCTGAAAAAACTTGCAACTTGGCTAATTAAATTCCTGGCGCTGAACTGGTCCTTGGCTGAGATCATGGCAATTGGGAGGGTTGGGTTTTTTTCCTTACAGGAGTTCCCTCCTTCTTCCCATCCTCCGCCTATTAAAACAAGTCAACTCTCCCTTGTTAAAAGACCCCATAACGTGGAAGAGGCAGAAAAGCAGCAGCAGCAGCAGGAAAGAAAAAGACGTCTGGAAAATATTACCCGTTTGCTGCTGCTGCTGCTGAGAAACCTCATTGAAACAGTTACTCGGGCAGCAAGGTATCACCAAAGAGACTTTATCTGATGCTGATCTCTCAAACTTTCAGACGCTGCCTTGCAACTTCTCCAGGCTCCTGGCTAGCCGGGTTTGAAATAAGATCTTCAGCTTCGACCACGAGAAACTAACTCCTAATTTATTATTTCTAACTTTTTTTAATTATTAATATTAT
>VWZT01013978.1:78976-110166 GCA_013397055.1 Pachycephala philippinensis
TCCGCCCCTTGGCCGCGGCGCCGGGCCGGGCTTCCCCCGCTCCGTGTGCAGCCCGCGGCGAGTGCGGGGTCCTGGCGCGTCCTGCCCGCCTCTGTCCCGAGCAGCCCTGCCCGGCATCTCTTGGAGCGTCGGCTCGTGTCTCTGGGACACGGCCGAGAGCCGGCTCTCAGAGCCTCGCCAGATTGCGTGGCAATGCTAGCAGAAGTGGGCATTGGCCCTTGGGAGAGAATTTACCCCATTTCCCTGCCCCGAGAGGACCCCATTGTAGTACAGCACTCCTGTTGGGCGTTGTCTTAGTCTAGAGAAGATGGAGAGGGGATTTCATGAATGCATATAAATATCTCAAAGGCGGGTGCCAAGAGGATGGTGCCAGACTCTTTTCAGTGGTGTCCAGCGACAGGATGAGGAGCAATGGCCTTAAACTAAAACACAAGAAGTTTCTCCTCGATAGGAGGAAGAACTTCTTTATGTTAAAGATGGCAGAGCACTGAACAGGCTGTCCAGGGAGGTCATGGAGTCTCCCTCTCTGGAGACATTCCAAACCCACCTGGCCATGTTCTTGTGTTACCTGCTGTAGGTGACCATGCCTGGGCAGGGGGTTAGACTCCATGATCCTCCGAGGTCCCTTCCAACTCTAAGGGTTCTGTGATTCTTGCAGGACTGCTGTGACCCCACATCTCGTAGGGCACAGCTGCTCCTCCGTGTTTCACTCGGCTTCATAGTCTTCTTCCTTTGGGATCATTCTTCCACCCACTTTTTTGAAAGCATACTTTGTGTGTAACATGGGTGCCTTGGGGGTTCTTCTGAGTACTGGATAAGGGTAATAAATCTTTCTTATCCTGCATGCAAGCATAGAAAAACCTGGGTAAAGGTTTTCCTAGCAGGAAGAGCAGCTCTACTGGATTTAATGGAGTTTTCCAGGCAAGTTCACTAGCAAAAACTCAAGTCTTCATATTTGTGGCATGAAAGCACATTTGCTTCATTTCTTTGCTATTCAAGATTAGTGTATAGAGCAGCAAAGTATTCCTCCATTCAGTGTAGTGGGACTTAGTCGAACAAGGTATGACCTATGCTTTATAAACAAATTACAAGATAATAAACTGTGTACACCAAATAAATAGTTATTTTACGGATTAAGGCATGAAATAGTCAGATTTGTGCCAAAAAGCATCCATGGACTTCATAACCAGCAACCAGAAAACTTTTCTAAACTAGATTTTTGTTTAACCACAATTTGGAGCATTTGTCTGGGGATTTTTTTTCTTTTTGGGTTGGTTTTCTTTCTTTCTTTCTTTGTTTTTTCCCTTTTTTTTTNTTTTTTTTGTTAATTTACCAGCTAGTGTATTATTGTGTACATTAGGGTCAAATCCAACCAGCAGCCGTAGAATTCATTCCACATTGGTTACTCAAACCTGTAAGAGATTAAATTTGGACAGCTTAGTGGGAAACATACATTGAACATATAGGAGATTCTTGATTCATTGATCAAAGCCTGTGCATACAGATAGAGTTTGACATCATCAGTAATCCTGTTCTTTACTTTAAATTTAACCTCAGAGTTAACTTTAGTCTTAGGTGAGCCCTTTCCAGAAGATCAATAGCATAACAAAATGTGGAAGTTATAAATAACAGAAGTTCCAGATAGAGTAATTGTGCTGTAATAAAGTGTACAGATGGAGCATAAATTTTCAGTTTCCTTTCTGCAGGCTCTAGAATAGAAGAGGGAGTCTGGACAGCTATCTTATGCTTGTAATTAATGTGTACCTAGAACCATTCATACTCGATATATGATTTAATTTGCCACCAAAATAAGGCTAATAATGAATCTAAATATTGCGTGAGAAATTGTGAGCCTCAAACACCATGTACTCACAGAGAGTGTATGTGTAGGGCCAGATACAGTGTGTGCAGGCACACAGGCACTCACACGTGCACTCAGACACACTCGTGTCATCGAAGCAGCTGCTCTGGGGCGGCCAGTGCTATTATTCTCATAAGTAAGGAGGTGGGTATTAACGCTTAAAAAGATTACGTCCTTCCTTTGGTTGTGTGCAAAACAGCCCTTGGTGGCTGTATGCACTTAGAGCTGTGTGTGCTGGCTTTTGTAGTGCCCACCTCACTGATCTCAGGCATCCTGCTGGGTTGGAGTTGCATGTTTGTTACAGACAAATCCCCACAGACTATACCCTCAGGTGAATATAGGCAAGGAAAATAGCAAGGGGTATGTTGGTTTTTGTTGGAGTCTTTTGACTAAAAGCAGTTATGTGGAACTGGAGAACAGGTGGATATCATATCACACCAAAAAGAGTAACTAAAGCCTTACGAAGGGTTTTATAGACCTCCAAAAATTTCTTGCGTGATCATGATTCCCATTTTACAGGTGAGGAAGCTGAGACAGAGAGAGGTGAATTCACTTACCTAAGGTCACCCAACAGGTGAATGACAACACAAGGAAGCAAATCCAAATTGTCTAGGCCCTGATCCACTCTTAGATTCCCTAATGTAAGAAATGCAGTGGTTAAGCATTGACCCATCTGTTATAAGGGAGGTTAATTTCTACAATAAATTTGTCAAATATATACATGCATTTTTATCTCAAGTGTCCTAGAAATAGCAGCTTTTCAGAGAAAGATTTTTTTATGCTTTTACTACAGAACTGCAAGATAAATCATCCACTGATTTCCCTCTTCAGCAAAATACCTAAGTGCACACTTATCTTTAATGACACACTTACACGCTTTGCTGCATTCAAAGCCTCAGCACTAAGGTTCAGTAGATATTCAAGAATTCAGCTTCCATGCAGGCAAATAAAAATGAGATGTTTTCAAAGGTTTTCTGTGCTCAGCACTTCTTGTTTCCACAAAGGTTCCAGACAAATCTGATCCGCAGATCATATGTGAGGTTCATTTGTATTATCAATTTATTTTCAATGAGGAGTGTGCTATTGAAGCTGCCGCTACAAGTGCCCCCGCTTCAACCAAATTGCTTGAGTTTCTATTGCAAAGCAATAACTGGACACTCAAATTGGATTTCTCTTGAATGAAACTAATTACAAGGTGTACCTCTGGAGGACACTTTTCAGGTTTTTAGTCCATTGGGTCCGACTAAACTTAGTTCAGAGTAAAGCACAAAAATGTATGGAGGGTGGAGTTAGGCCCTCAGCACCAGGTGTTCCTCTTTGCAGATCTGTTTATGTGGTATTGCACTATTTGCTGATGTGACCACAGCCCTCGATGTCTAGAGAGAGGCACAGCTCTTTGTAACCTTTAAAAATGAAGAGGACTGTGGTGGATTGATCCTGGCTGGCTGCATGGTACCCTCCCAGCTGCTCTATCACTCCCCTCCTTAGCAGGGTGTAGATGCAGAAAATAAGACAGAAAAGCACCTGGTAGGTTGAGATAAAGGAAACTTAATAAAGCAAAGGCTGTGCATTGAAGAAAAGGAAAACAAAAGATTTATCCTCTACATCTCATCAGCAGGTGATGTTCAGCCACTTCCCAGGAAGTAGGGCTTCAGTACAGGTAGCAGTTGCTCTGAAAAACAAATGTCATAACAAATGCTTCCCTCTCCTCCTCCGTTTAGCTTTTGTATCTGAGTAGATGTCACATGTATGGAATATCCCTTTGGTCAGTTTGGGTCAGCTGCCCTGGTTATGTCGCCTCCCAGGACCTTGCCCACCCGTAGCATTCTGGTGTGGGAGAAAATGTTGGGGAGACATCCTGGACACTGTGGGAGCACTGCTCAGCAGTAGCCAAAACACTGCTGTGTTCTCAACACCTTCCCAGCTACCAATACAAAGTACAGCACTTGGAGGGCTGTGGGAAAAAATAATTCCATCTCAGCCAGGCCCAATACAGGGACAAAATGAGCACATTTGTGATCAAACCTTTATTACTGCTTCCTGAATAAATATTGGCTTTTGCAGCTTATGGTTAGCATTTTTTAAATGTCTTCAGATGTTTGGAATTAATAAGTGTTAATTCTTTCAAACAACCTTCCAAATCATTACACGTTATGTACAAACTTTCTGTGTCTCCCCCTCTTGCTTTTTAATCTTCTGGGGAAAAGCTACCTAGAATTACTGTGTGACAATGTTTGAGTATTGCATGAGAGGGGATTTCTGAAGGAGATGATGTAGTGAGATTCATCCCATGTGTTACAAGCAAACCTGACTTCAGTTTGACCCCCATCAGTCACTGGTTTCATGTCCTGTATCAATTGATGCCAGGCACCACTTGATTGCTTCCTTTGTCCTCATAGCAACTACACAATAGAAGGTGCAGAATTGAACAGGCTGCAGGTAATACTGATATCTGCTGGCACCAGTGCACGTTGGTTTTCTGGATATCTATTTGCCCCTATTCTGTATTAGTAACAAAACAAGCTTTTTCTTGCTCTTTGCCTCCTGACTTCATAAAGGGATGAACTATCTTCAGGTCCTCAGGGATGCATGAAAGCTGATTAATAGCCATGTGGATGAACTTTGCCACAGAATTTTGGAGGAGGAAAAATTGATACTTTACCATGGAGGTCACCAGTGTTCTTTGCTGAGTAAAGACTCAGTTCAAAACAGGACGTAAGAACCTACTGAATTTCAGTCAAGTGTCTAGATCTTATTAAAATTAGATCTATGTACCATAACTACAGTAAATGCTAGCCTAAATATTTTTCAGAATAGAGAAAACTGAAGCATATTTTGCTATGTTTTTCTAATTTGAGATCTAAGGGGTTATTCAGTCTGAGAAAGGAGTGTGATCTCTAGTGCTACAGTTAGTACCCCAATCATTAGATGTACCATGTAGGTATCAGTCATTTGTTAACCTGATTTTTTTCATGAAAGCATTGTTAGAATACTACAACTTTTAGTTATGCCAGTTGTCAATAGTAATGTGGAGTAAATTCACCTTCATCACAAAGGAGAAATACTCTTTCTGTTTATGTATTTAGCTTTATCAGGATGCCAAGAAACACAATGCCAAACAGTTCACCAGGTGGACTCTGATGTCAAGTACATGCAAGGGTTCATTTCTTGGTCATGCTTTCCCATAGGAGGCTCCAAAGAAAGGCACTCCTTGCCTCCTACTGGGCAGTCACTACAAGGCACATATATACTTGGCACTGCTTGGTGAATCAAAATGTGTGACTGAATCGGCAACAGCCTACACAGCATTAGGATTTAGCATATGGCTTTCACATTTTAGTTCTACTGGATGGTCTGGTGAGCACTGCTCAGCTCCATCCCTGAAAGGAAAGAGCTGCTCAGTAGGAGACTTTGAAGACTCTTTACATACACTCACCTTGGCCCTGCAAACCTTGGGTCTGCTTGCTGGAGGCTGCATAAAACTCATACTGGGTTCAGCACCACGGGGTTAGGTGAAGGTGCCTGTAAGGGATTTAGGTGCCCAAATTGCAGGATAGAATTATTATATTTCACTGTGTCAGGCCAGGCTAGATGCTCATAACAGCACTGTCTGATCTTAAAGTCTCTGATGCAGCTGCTGCCTAGTCTCAGTGCTAGTCTTTGACTCAGCAGTTCATTTTTGGTCCCAGACTTGTACAAACACCATTTCCTTTTAACTTCTTGGCTTAATTATTGGAGATGGGTGGAGAGTTTTTGGCTTCTTTGCCATTGTTTGGGCATGTTAGAGTAGATAAAGATCATTTCTGCTGGGCAAGCTATCAATACCTCGTTGTAAATCTTGAGAATATTGAGCAACTTTTCCAGTTCCCCTGAGATTCAGTCAATTAAAAGACTATACATAAACCCCACAATTGCACATACAAAGGGGAAAATTTCTTTGATGAAAGGCAGGAATTTAGATCAAAACACTGTTTATTTTCCTAAGGTTGACAGTGAAAGGGAAAAAAAAAAGTTGTTTTATTAACACCAGAAATCAATTTCTTTATCTTAAAAGACTGGATTTTTGCAATGGAGAGCATCTGTGCTGTAATGAGAAAGTCAGAGAATTTGGGTTTTTTTTTTTCCTTTTGTGCAGAAGCACTTCATAGGTGGAGCAAAACAATAGCAAATTAATGTAAAAGATGCATGCTACAGTATATAGTCATTCAAATGTAGCCACTCCATATCTTAATGTAAATCCTGTTTATTTCAGCCATATAATTCTTAATGTAAGCAAACTTTAGGACCCCAAGTGGGAAAGCAGTGTACAAGTGCACCATTAATGAGACATTTACCTTGATGTTTGTGACATTTTGTATGCTTGAGGGATTAGTAAACACATGGGCTCTTTTGCTTCAAGGTAATCTAGAGGGGATCCATTACTTAATCTGTTTTCTAGAGCAAGTCTGTTTTGGGCACTGAGTTTCAATTCACCTATAGTGGTGGTAAGCATAAGCTGTCTTTTATTAGGCATCTTTATGACCCCCCCGTGAAAGATTTTTCAGACAGGCCAGAGCAGGGAGGGTCTCTTTTGCTGGTGGATGATTACAGCACCTGTCAGAGCCCAGCCTTAAGTATTCAAGGAAGTCCTAGAGATAGGGTCCGATTTCTTTAACAGTGCCTCCAAATATACATTTAAGAGGCTTCCTCCTGTCTTGAAATTTAAGACCCTAAATAGCCAGTGGAAAAAAAGCAAAGTCTTTGTCACCTCAAACTTCATGCTTGCCTAGTTTATTTTTATGTTGTAAGTGGTTCTGTGTTGACTTTTTTGTTCCAAGCCTGTAACTTTTCAGACATATATATAATTGATGACAGCTATGCTGCTGCATCTTGGTAGTAAATTTTCAAGGAAGAGTTAAAAACATATATGATGTAAGGAAGTCCTGTTCCAACTTCAGCTTTGGCCAACAGATGGTGAAACAAACATGAGCAGCAGATGAGTGAGATGATAACAGCAGGGAAAATATGAATAATAGCAAGAAAACACAAATATTAAGTCCATTACGTGGAGAGGACCTAATTCAGCAAAATATTAAAGCATTGCAACACACTTGGTGGGTTAGCCTTAAACAGACATCATCTGTTTTATGTCTTTCACATAAAATGCATCTATTGACAGAAAATATTGTCATTAACTTCCTATAATTCTGAGAAAGCTGTTGCATAAAATGGTTAATGTGATTGTCAAAAAAAAGCAGTTAGGTGCCAATATATTCCACCTGCCTGCTGAGACTGATTGTTTGTTTTGAGAATGCCAGAGCACCCTCCATGCCAGCCAGTTCCTCCATAGCTCAGAGTTTAGCTTAGAAGATTTTATAGCCAGGTAACCTAAATATGTAGAAGTGGTTAGAATCAGCTGATGTCCTAGTGAATTTCTGAGTCCAGGGTGGAGTGTTGGCTCTGTTAAATTTACGCATATTTTTGCCACAGACTTAGTCTCAGTCAAGCTTTAGCCCCTATACACACATGCTCACATGTGCATATATCTGTGTACACAAATGTATGAATAATACATTTTTGCAGTGGTATTGAGAAGACCTTTTAAAGCAGATGTCTGATTATATAAATATAAATTATAAATATAGTCAGACATCTGTTTAAAAAATTATAAATACATTCAGACATCTGCTTTAAGAATGTCTTTCCAATATTTTTGCAAACATAACTAAGCGACAGAAACAATTCAGGGTGGGATGCAGTCATGACACGGATGGGGGATGAGGAGGGGCTGCCCAGACATTCAGCTGTTCTGCTCTCCTGTGACCGTGTGAAGTGAATGGTGGCCCAAAAGCCCCTTCTTTAACCTCCTCAGGATAATATGACAGAGGGTCTTATCCAACCAGCCAAAATAAGATCCTGAGGCTGCCAAAATAAGATCCTGACACAGATAGCACCTTCTGTGAGGACATTACAAATAGCGGAAAACATCTCTGCTACATTAAGTCTGTTTAGATCGTACTTTACGTGGAGGAAGTACTGCAAAGAGATGTTGAGCAGTGAGTCTGTGAGCCAAAGCTCAGGGTGTATCTGTTGATGCTGAGCTCTGCGTTGCAGCCACGTGCACCCCTTATGACACCCTCTGTCAGCAAGTGGTGGCTCTGCTAATGGGTTTCCTCCTTCTTTGCAGATGTATTGTGAGAGGTTTATATGTATCCTGAGAATACTTGGAACCACACTCTTCGGGGTGTCCCTCCTGCTGGGAATCACCGCTGCTTACATTGTGGGCTACCAGTTCATCCAAACAGACAACTACTACTTCTCCTTTGGACTCTATGGTGCTATCCTGGCATCGCATCTCATCATCCAAAGCCTGTTTGCCTACCTAGAGCACAGGAAAATGAAACGGTCGCTAGAGACTCCAATCAAACTGAACAAAACAGTTGCCCTTTGTATTGCTGCCTATCAAGAAGATCCTGACTACTTAAGAAAATGTTTACTTTCTGTAAAAAGATTGACCTACCCTGGAATTAAAGTTGTTATGGTCATTGATGGGAACTCAGAAGACGACGTTTACATGATGGACATTTTCACTGAAATCATGGGTAGGGACAGTTGTGCCACTTATATCTGGAGTAATAACTTCCACGACAAAGGTCCAGGTGAGACAGAGGAGTCTCACAGAGAGAGCATGCAACACGTATCTCAACTGGTCCTGTCCAACAAAAGTGTTTGCATCATGCAGAAATGGGGTGGAAAAAGAGAAGTAATGTACACAGCATTCAAAGCACTGGGGAGAAGCGTGGATTATGTACAGGTAGGTATTAGAGCACCAGGTCAGTGCCAATTCAAACACACTTTGAAAGAAAGCAGCTTTTGTATATTTTGTGCAGCATGTTAGAGGCCATCCTAGTCCCTGATGAACACAGTGCTCCTTTCAGTCTGTTTGGAAACAGCTTGACCGTTAAAAGGGTATTTTGCTACCTTTTAAAATGGCCAGTCTATCGGTGACTGTTTTAAATCTGTGCACCAGCTACTGAAGAAATCTGAAATCCTTCCCCTGCCTTCAGTACTGCCCCCTCATCCAAATGGTTCTGTTTTGCTTTAGACAAAGCCGGTGACCTCCTGAAAGCCCCATCTCTGCTCCTGTAGGTGAAGGTCTCGGGTGAGGCTTTATTTTGTGAGTTTGTTAGTGGCCCCATATGCAAGCCCATAAGACAGGTATTTGGTCTCACTAGGGAATATCTTGGAGAAGTGGTGGAGTCTGTAAAAAAGATGGGGATATACTTTAAAGGCTTTGAAGGCCATGTGGAGTATTCAATAAAAGGGTCAATGTGTAGATTTGAAAGAAAATTTCTTCAGCTAAAGCCTGAAGGAGCTTTTGCTTCATCACTTACAGCTGCATTACCTCACTCACTGCAACTTGGCCTTTAAGGCCCTTATGACACACTACTCACTTAAAAATGAATTAGGCTGGGTCCTTCTCCCTGTTTCCAAAGCAGCAGAGGCACATTTCTTTCCAGCTGCCTTGGATCCCCTGAAAGATTGTCTATGCTTTTGCCTTACTTACATGGAAGCACTCCTTGCTCCTGCAAACAGCCCTGCTGACTGCGGGAAGGGGAAGAGGTCATGTGTGGGGGAAGGCGGGTGGGATCAGATACTCTGGCTGGACACTGAGGACCCTTCCTTAGCCATCCAGGCCAACAAGGCTCATTTGACTAATCCCACTAAATAGGAGATGATTTTCCTAATGAACCACCCTCAGTTCTTCCCAGCTTCTCCCACACTCAGGGCATCCAGCAGTCTCCTGCAGTGGAGCCGCAGCTCCCCGCGAGGTGCTCTCTGCTGGCTCAGGGCAGCTGCATGGCTGAGCCACATGTGTTTCTGGGGCCTGTGCCCAGCCTTGTGTGGGTGTGTGTGCACGCTCTGCACAGCACAGCATCCACGTGCAGTGTCCAAGGGACCTGGAGAGGCTGCCAGTAGCTGGGCTGAGAGCAGCGAGTCTTCCATGCACAAGAGGGGCAGAAACTGAAGAGTGCCAGGAGCTGCTTTGTTATTGGAGCTGGGAGAGTTAGGCCAAGATTTAAAGCCCATCCTCTACCACTTCCCAAACTGAAACTGATTTATTCTTTGAAAACAATGGGCTTAAGCTCTCCATTGTCAGTGCTTTGGTTTTGTGCTGTGAAGAACTATGATGGGATAAAAATGCTGATTTTCTTTATTAGCATGGGTTTATAATCACTTCACACAGACATACCAGATTGCAGAGAAAGAAGGCAGAGAGGAAGCAGATTCATTGCAAGTTTCCTCCCTCAGTTCAGCTCTTGTATTTTTCAGGGAACCTGGAAAAAGTGTTTCTATTTCAACAGCCATAGCATAAACTGAGAAATAGAAGAAGTATTTCTGTTCAGTTAACACTCCTGACCTGGCTCAGAAGTTCTAATGAATTTGCCAGGGACTGTAATGCTTGTGTGAGCACAGTCTGCAGTAGTGACTGATTCCACAGTCACATCTACAGTCACATCTTGCAGCCCGAGGCAGCCCCTTGGTGGCCCTGGCTACTACAGAGTCATAAAAAAATGCAGCTAAAATGTGGCTCTGTTTTATGAATGAATAAAGGTTGAGATATTTCAAATGGTTCTTTGGGGTGACCCAGGGTAAATTACTTTAAACAAGCCCAATATTTCAAGGGCTAAGAAATCTGCATCAATGATTAAGCACTTTAAAAAGTGGCCAGTCAACACCACCAGGCCCCAAAATTGTAGGCCTTATAGTTCTTAAAAGACACCCTGGAATTAGTAACAGGCAATGATAAACTGTCAGACCAGTGCAGATAACGAGCTGTTACTCATTAGTGGTGACTCATTAAGTACTCAAAACTGCTGTGAAGGCTTATTTCCATCCTAGAGGAGTTCAGGAGTGTGCAAATAATCAGGTGGAGGAGTTAAACTGGCAGGTATCATCGATGCAGAGTTGTGAGGTAACCAGGGTGCAATTCATCTGGGCTTGATGGAGGTGCCTGTGTGGACAGTGCAGTGCAGCGTGAACTCAGAGCAGCCTGGATAAACTGTCACTGCCTATAGCGAGGAACTGAACAGCTCCCTCAAGGTCAATTGTCCCTTTCATGTAACTCTGTGACCCAAGG
Source organism: Pachycephala philippinensis (assembly GCA_013397055.1). Taxonomy (NCBI): domain Eukaryota; kingdom Metazoa; phylum Chordata; class Aves; order Passeriformes; genus Pachycephala; species Pachycephala philippinensis. The sequence continues at coordinate 89,959 of VWZT01013978.1, forward strand.
CAGTGATGTTTGGGTCACTCGGCCCTTCTGTGGAAAGATGGCAAATTGTCTCCTGGGCTGTCCTGGCACCCCCTGGCTAGGCAGGTGTCAGTGTGTTTTACTTGGGCTCCTAAGCTCACTAAGTCTGTGTTTCTCTGGGTGTGTCCTCTGCTCACCTGCAAAAACCTCATCCAGATGGAAAATGATGACTTGTCCCAGAAACCCAGACATATCCAGTGTGCTGGCATGCCCAGGACGTGTGATGGTATTTTGATAAAAAATCCAGTGTTTTCAGGATTCCTCATCTCTAATATATTAGTGATGTGGCTCATGGGCAGGCCTTTCTGCCATAGGTAAATGCATCTGATGGGATGGGAGCTGCTCAAAGTGACAGGTGCTGGAGGGAAAGCAGAGGGCCTGGGAGGCAGCTGGTCCCAGCCCACTGCTCGTGGTCATAAGAAATGGCATGCCTGTCACTGCCTGAACACCCTGGGAATTCAGCAAACTCCAGATTCCCTGTGCAAAACACTCAGCAACAGGTTTGTCCAGGAAGACCCAGGTAAAAATATAGGCATTGTTTCCCCTCTTTAGCAGAATTGTTTTGCTCCCTTTCTATCACCCAGTGCTGCCACTGATGACAGCTTTCCACTAAGGCTGGAGTCACGCCTTGGCCGGGTTACAAAGATGCTGTGGGATGAGGCCTTTGAGGAGAGGAGATGGATGCATCAAGTTAGTGGGAGCTGGACATGCTTGTGGCTTTTCTCCTGATGGAGATATGAGAGCTTTCATCACCTTTCTCCTCTTGGCCCTCTCTGAGAGAGCATGGAGGGGGAGGCAGACTCCCAGCTGCATCCCAAGCTATGCAGTCCAGCTTTCCTGGGTAACCTCTCCTCTTGAGTCTGGTCCAGAGCAGAGCCCCAATGCTCTCCTCCCCCTTCATAGAGCAGACATGAAGGTTACCTCTCCCCTGGAGTGAGAGGGCTTAGGTTGAATTGAAAGTTTGCATGAAAGGACACCAAAATTAGGATACCCATAACAAAGCCTCAGCAGAATCTGTCTTAATATGCTGTTTATGTGGAACTACTGACTTGCTCCTACTGACCCCATCTGAAGTCACAGGAATGCAATGTGGAGACAAACTGGAAGCAGAATGAGAATTTGTAGGGTGGGATTCAGCTAGTCAGAGGGGTGTTTCTGGGACAGTCTCTGCTCCAGTTCCTGGAGTCTGTGAAATGAGTTCACACACCATGTGTCCAGTTCTTTCAGCTGCAACTGCAACAAGGAGACACCCTCTTGTTTTAAACAGGCTGCTGCAGCCCGAGTCATTCTCCACAGTGCAAACGAAAGCAATGCCAGCTGCCTCACAGACCAGCCAGCCTGTCTGAGCCCTCCTCCTACTCTCCAGGGGAAAGCCAATTTCCTAATGTACACAGTGTTTAGTTGACTAGGAGTGTTTGTGTAGCTGAAATGCCTTCTGTGTCATCTACTTCTGCCTTGGTTTTGTGAAGTACTGAACTTCAGGAGTCACACCTTCTGGCCTTACCTATTTTTTTATAAGAATGCCAGAGAAAAACAGCAAATAATTTTTCTGCATCAAATGTCAAATCCCTGCACTACTACTAACACATCATGCCTCTAAAATTAAAAATGAGTTTGTTCTGAAATACAAGATACATATTTTACATGAATTGCTAAAGCCTTCCATGAGTGAAAGAACTATTAGGTTTCTTCCCAGACTCCTACTTGACTTTTTTTTCTTTTTTATAACAAGTGCCTGGGATTTAACTCCTCACTCCTTCCCTCATATGGCAGTGGGAAACATTTGACCAGGGTGCTCCAGCTGATGCAGGGAAACCCTCTGTCAGAGCACAACAGGAGTCTGCTGCACACCCACAAACACTGTCTTGCTCTGCAGTGCCCCATATCTTATTCGAAGAAGCCAGCCCAGTGTGCCAGTAAAACAAACGGAGCTGATACAGAGGAGAGGACTGTTTGTGTGCACAGCCTTAACAAGCTCTGTGTTTTGTGTAGCACTATGCCTTGCTGCCTGGTACAAGTGACCTTTAACAGAAATATCAGTGCAGACTTCAAAGTCAGATTTAATTGCATTCAGGAGAATATGCATTTAGAGTAATTATAACCACTTGCATGATTTTTATTTTCTTCTCTAGTGTACTCAACCAATTTTTGTTCTTGTTTTTTCTTACTTGTAGGTCTGTGATTCAGATACAATGCTTGATCCAGCCTCATCAGTGGAGATGGTAAAAGTTTTAGAAGAAGATCCAATGGTTGGAGGAGTTGGAGGTGATGTGCAGGTGAGTACAGCAATTTTCAGATTAACAGAGGTGTTTCTGCAACTATTTGCACTGCAACAGATTTCTCTGTCTGGAATAGCATTAAATATAATTTATGTGTATATTCTATATGTATATATATATAATATGTGATACCATTATAGATGCTCTTATCATACCTTAACCTTTTTGTCCATTGAATGGAAACTCTTATTCTTGGATGTGAGCACTGTATGGTTTAAACATCCATAGCAAGCAAACAAATAATATTCTGCCCCCTGTATGTGAAAAGGGGGGCACTGGCATTGTCAGGACTGTTGTGGCATCTTTGAGTCTCTGGGTATAGCTGCTTGTTCAAGGTACCATAGAAAAGCTATATAGGAGCAGGGAATTGAGAACAGGTCTCCCAAAGCCATGTCCACCACCTCAAGCTCTTCAATTATATTACTACTGGCAGCCAAGATTGTTGGAAATAAAAGTAATTTTGAAATGCTATGCGCTGTGCACTCTGTGTGTTGCTGGGTCTCCCATCTCTGTCAGGCAGGGCAATAGAAAACTTCCAAGTCAGACCAGCTCCACATGTGTTAGGATTTCCAGCATTACCAAGTTTGTCTGACTGCTACAGCAAAAGGCTGTTGGTTCCTTTTGACACAACTCCTTCTGCTGCAATTTATAAAGAGAAATGTGTATGAATATTTCAGTTGGCCTTAGGATCAGTCCCCCATACTCAGCTGGGCTTTTTATATGAGACAGGAGAAAGAGCCATGTAAATGAGCAAGAACTTACTAATAAATGCCCAGGTAGTCAGAAGTATTTCAGGCATGTGGCTCATAACTCCAGAAATTAGGATTGCCACAGAAACCTGAATAAGTTTGGAGCTCTACACTGACCACAAACCGGGTGTCCACAGCCTATGCTTGTGAATTTCCAGGCATGTGTGAGTACAAGTGAAGGGAGGCAGCACAGGTTCAGCTGTGACAGTGAAGGTTCATAAGCATCTGCAGTGGGAAGGACATGTGTCCTCTGTGAGGAAAGGTGACAGAATGAAGGCTCTGGGCATTCTTTTTTCCCCCAGCTCATTTTCCAGCATACACCAAATACATTTGAACCAGGCTTGAGCCTATCCCCAAGCTTCTAATATGTTCTGGAATTAAACCTGACAGATATTAGGGCCATCAGAGTGAAAGACTATGTTTTTCTAGTTGCAGGGCAATGCTTTATAGTTGTAGAAGGCCAAAGATCCACACACTTCCTTGCCACATCCTCTGGCACAAGGTGTCTGTTGAGATCCTGGATGTGAAGCCACGGACTTGTGCATCTGCACATGTTCATACATCCACTGAGTGTTCAGAGTCTTAGAGTATGTCTATGTTAAGTGTAGGTCTGAGCTTTGGGTGAGCTTTGCGTTGTGCAGAAGAGAAAGACTGAGACATTTATATGGGCTTGAGGAAGACTCTGCTGGAGTATCACCACATGTCTTGGGACAAGGTAACAGGCTGGTACTGCAGAGACAGGTTGTTCCTCAGAGGACGTAATGCTGGATATGGGGACACAGTTCCGGGTTAAACCTTTAGGGCCACCCTTATGATACCAAAAATGTAGGGCAAAGACCATGTGCCCAGCTTTTCTCATGCTCCAGCATAGTTTTGGGAGGGCTGGAAGGAGTCCTGTGAGTCCCAAAGATGTGCACGGGCAGAAAAGCAGCAGGAGGCCATGAACTCACCAGCTCCTCTTGGGAAAGTCTAAATCCAGCAGGTCTTTAACTGGGGGCAAAAGGGAAGGAAGAATAAGACAGAAAATAAGGAAATTTCTTGGTGGAGAATAGGAAAACTTGCAAGGAAAAAAATAACATCTTGGTGAAACAGACATTTGAAGGTTTCATCTCACCCTTCCTGTCAATGTCCTGGCAGGGCTGTTTGGGTAGCTGCTGGGTTTGCCATGGGTTGGACACAGGAGTGAGGTTCCCACCACATTTCATCTTATGGTGCTCTAGTCTCTGCAAATTCCTTATTGATACAATGTGCATATTTTCTGTTTCAAGAGCTCGTCTAAAAGGAGAACTTTTTTTTTATTTTGCAGATTTTGAACAAATATGATTCCTGGATCTCCTTTCTGAGCAGCGTGAGATACTGGATGGCATTTAACATCGAAAGAGCCTGTCAGTCCTACTTTGGCTGTGTACAGTGCATCAGTGGACCTCTGGGGATGTACAGAAACTCTTTACTCCATGAATTTGTGGAAGATTGGTACAATCAAGAGTTTATGGGCTCCCAGTGCAGCTTCGGAGATGACAGGCATCTAACTAACAGAGTGCTAAGTCTGGGCTATGCAACAAAATACACAGCTAGATCCAAGTGCCTTACGGAAACACCGATAGAGTATCTCAGGTGGCTGAATCAGCAGACCCGCTGGAGTAAATCTTACTTTAGAGAGTGGCTTTATAATGCGATGTGGTTCCACAAGCACCATTTGTGGATGACCTATGAAGCTGTAATCACTGGATTCTTTCCTTTCTTCCTCATTGCCACAGTCATTCAGCTCTTCTACAGGGGAAAAATCTGGAACATCCTCCTCTTCCTGTTGACAGTCCAGTTAGTTGGCCTGATAAAGTCTTCCTTTGCCAGCTTCCTTAGGGGCAACATTGTCATGGTTTTCATGTCACTCTACTCAGTGTTGTACATGTCAAGTTTACTGCCAGCAAAGATGTTTGCAATTGCCACAATAAACAAAGCAGGGTGGGGCACGTCAGGAAGGAAAACCATTGTAGTTAATTTTATAGGACTCATTCCAGTCTCCATTTGGTTTACAATCCTCCTAGGTGGCGTAATTTTCACTATTTACAAGGAATCAAAAAAGCCATTTTCTGAGTCAAAACAGACAGTTCTCATCATTGGCACAATACTCTATGCATGTTACTGGGTTTTGCTTTTGACTTTGTACATGGTTCTTATCAACAAATGTGGCAGGCGGAAGAAAGAGCAACAACACTACGACATGGTGCTAGACGTATGATGTTTCCATGGGAAGTTACCCAGAGCTGTAAAGCAACCCAACGACCTTGTAGTATCTGTGGCATCAGACATATGTTGCCAAGGGAAATGGATCACTGCTGCTGGGAATAGGACACTTGTATTCCTCTGGGTTCATTTTCATCCTGCCAAAGTAAGGAGAAAAAAAAAAAGAAAAAAAAAAAGAAAAAAAAAAGATTTTTTTTTATTTCCAAGGGGGGAAGGACGCAAACCACACAGTTACGACCTGTTCACAAGAAAAGGGGAGAACTTCTATGTTTATGCACTTTTTTATTGTGCATACGCCTGACAGTGTTACATTCTATATACCTCACTGGTCATGCTTATGTGTGTGGACAGAAAGAAAGGGAGTTTGGAGAATCAAGAAAAGGACTGTACAACCCCTTGCAACCTAATTTATGAACTTCTCTTTTTTTATAGTTCTGTTTATAGGAAGGGTCTTTTGTTTTAGGCTGCCAAATGTAATGCCAAAGGTAAATTTTAAGAGGCCATTGGCTGAGCTGTATTTTTATATTATTGTATTATTTGTGTGTGTGTATTTTTAAGCCAACTTTTTTTTAAATCACATATTTTATATTTTACTATCTGCCAAAAAAAGCTGCCTCCCCAACATTTTGTTCTTTAGCCTTTTTAAATATATTTAGGGACAAAAAATCATACATTCTCCCCCCAAATTTCTGCTGAAATGTTATTGTTCACAACAGAAAGAATAAAAAGTCTCTCTGCATTTTTGCAACTAATGAATGGTTATTTCTGTGAAAAAGTATTTAAATGTGCTCTTTTAAGACATCTATTAGGAAAGGCCCAAAATTGTCAGGTTTTGCATACAAGCATATTTGTGCATAAAAAAAAGGCCAAAGGGGTAGATATGTGCAATTTGGGGTTTTTGTTTTGATAACATTGTAAAAGGGAAATTTGCTTCTCTGTTGAGAGCTTAATATCCCTGGCATGCACAATAAACCATAAGGCAAGGCAGGCCTCCATGCCACTGGAAAAGACATTGCTATGGAAAACCTCCCACTGATTTTATATGGGACCTGAGCAGTCAAAAACTTCTGATCCAGAAAAATATTGGGCACCCAAAACTGCTATTGAATTCACCAATGGTCATAGTTGTTCATAATCTGCTAGCACCAAGCAAATAGTTCAGATTTTTTGTTAAAAAAAAAAAAAAAAAAAGGAAGGAAAAACTTATCAACAGTTTCAAAATGTGTATGTTGTATTATAAAACTTCATACAGTTTACAAAAAAGAAAAACATCACCTTCTCTGACATCCAGTGTAATACAGACCCCAGTACTGAGCCCAATAATTTGTTTTTGACTACAGCATATCTACCAGAAAAGAAGCCAATTTTTTTATCAGAAAACATCAAGCCTTAGCAAATGCATCACTTCCTTGGTGCCTAATAATCAGTCTTGGACATTTATTTTGGACCATGGTTTTGAGAAATAATATTCAGGACTAAATTCTGCAGTCTTTCACCAGCCAAAGGAATGTGGCATTGAGCTCTAATATACTTTATAAAGAGCAACAGAAAGACCAGCTGCCCTTTTTAGATTCTGGTATTAAAAGCACTGTGGTAAAGCAGAAATCGGCATATGATGCTTAAAGAACTTAGAAGCATTTTCAGCTTCTCTTTTTTACGCAGACATGAATAGATTCTGCTGTAGAATGAACTGCACACACACTACCTTATTGTCTGATTATCTTGAGGTACATGATTGCTTGAAAGTCATACTAATATTATGTTAATGATTGGAGAGTTGATTCATGTTGATTACAAAATAGAACAGTATTAAAAAAAAGCAAGAGAAACGGTAAAAATAAAAAAAACTTGACTATGCCTTTTAACTATTTATGATGTAAGTTAAAGCTTGGGTTAACATTCAAATGTCAAATAAATCTTCTCATTCTATAAAAAGATTGAATTAATTGCCTGTATTTATTCTAGCAATTATTCAATGTATTTCCAATATAGGTTGTATAGTATAATTGTTACTTTCATAAATAAAATATTTTTGATAAGATTATGACTAATTCATGGTATTTCTCACCAGCACTTGTACTTTGAAGCCACAAATCTGCACAATTTGAAGGCTGTTCTCATGTCACCAGCCTTTGAAGCCACAAATCTGCACAATTTGAAGGCTGTTCTCATGTCACCAGCCTAATTTCCAAGTGGGAATTTGCCGTGGAGCACCCATGGAGTGCAGCGTGTGCCTGAGGCGGCCGGGGCTGGTCCCCGCTCTGAGAGGCAGCGCAGTGCATAGGCAGCACTCAGAGTCTCTGCCAGCAGCTGCTAGATCAATTCAGTCAAAACACTTCCTTCCCTTTTTCCTCAGCTTCCTGATTTACAAAACAGGAATAGCAATCCAACTTCCTTTTGGGAAGCACTTTGAAGTTTATGGCCAAAGTACTTTACATGGGAGCTGATGTTTTCCAGCCCTCCTGTCCACTGGAAAGTACCATCCTCCATAGCTTGGGAAGCAGAGGAGGACAGGTCCATGGCCTTCTCCTGCTCCTCATTACTGCTGTTTGTCAAGCCCCCTTTGCCCTGGCACAGCTGAAGTGCAGCTCTGTATTTTCTGTCACTGAGGCTTATGGGCAGCAGCCACTGCTGCAGGGACACGGGGTAAAGTGAAATCTCACACGGGCTTGCCACAGGTCAGGAACTTAGGAGACAGCTTCTCGGCCCTCAGTACTTGTTCCCCTATGTCTGCATACCATGACCAGTATTGAGTCCCCCAGTACAAGGACATCATTGATAAACTGCTGCAAGTTCAGCCCAGGGGCAGCGTGTTGGTTTAGGCTGGAGTGGAGGGTCTGAGACACCTGGGCTGGTTGGACTGGACAAGGGACAGCTTTGGCAGGAGGACCCTAAGGTCACATCCAGTACCTATAGGGAGGTTTTCAAGAAAATGGTTCCAGGCCCTTCACAGTGCTGCTTGGTGTGACAACGAAAGACTCCAAGATGAAAGGGGAGAGGTTCAAGGTTCGGGGTTCAGCTTGGATATGAATAGAGACTTCTTCCCTATGAAGACATCTAATCAGGTTGCCAGGACAGTGCAGCCTCCCTCCATCCTGAGAGAGTTTAAAGAGTAAACTAGGTAAAGTCCTGAGGTGTCTGGGCTGACCTCAGAGCTGCCCCTCCTTTAAGCAATGTGTTGGGGTAGAGACATGAACTCTCCTGTCATCATCCTTTCTGAAGCAGGTGCTGACAGCTCCCACCCGCACGGAAGCTCATTCCATCTCTGTTCCAAACACATCCATCCTGACCCCAGGCACAAATAGCTCAGCAGCAGCTGGCACTAAGTACCCAAAAACTCAGAGCCTTTCTTGTGACTGGGTCATTCTCCTCACCGTGTTTGCAGATGTTTAGAAAAAGGTTTCAGCAGAAAAATAGACAATGAAACAGTTCTTATTGAAAACATTCTCAAACAAATTAAGATTTTTAACAATATTTCCTCGTTTTCATTAATAGCAAATATATTTTTGAGATCTCCATCAAAAGAAGAAAACATGTTGAAAGAAATATTCATGCTTTTTTTTGAACTTTTTTAAAAACACTGGTTTTTTTTAGTCACCTCTGATAGACAGATGGTGCTGAAAAAACTCCCACAAAATATGAATTCTACATAAAAGTTTAAAAACAGCCTTTCAAAAAAATGCCATGAATTGGCAATATCTCAAGTTATAAATCATTTCCATAGTAGACTAATTTGGGTTTGAGAGCATCTGTTAACATATACCAGGTGTGATGCAAAACCTACAATAATCAGAGGTGCAGCAGGGAGGAAGGACCCCTCCTCTTCTGTCTGCTAATAAGCTTCATTTTGGCCAAGAATCAGGTTTCTTTCAATGGCAAATGCATGAATATTTAGCAGAACTTTTCTAGGAGGCAGAAAAATTCCTGTCAGACACGTACTGCCAAACATGTCCTGATGCACAAGCTGTTGTGAATCTGTCTGTTAAAAAATTTGGTCTGAATTTTTTTCTTAGCAAGAGTTAAGATAGTAAAGAGGAGACAAAACCTCTGAAAGCTTTTGATGAGATTTGGTATTACTGAGGCTTTGTTGCAAATGCCACTTTTCTCTGGAGTTAACACAATTATTTTATATATAGTACATTTTTTCCCCCAACTTCTATTTAGCCTAAATTTGCTGCTTCAGCTTTCTCTTGGATGGATGGATGAATGGATAGATGGATGGATGGCTGCAACAAATTGTTCCTGCTTCTTCCAGCTATGGAAGAAGAATTTTATACTTTTTATAATAAATATTATACTTTCTATAATATTTGCATCGGCCAAATAAATCCAATTTATTCTCCTAAAATAACACTAAGATTTCTATAAGTTACCAGACTGCCTAGAGGAAAATAACCTTGTAGTTATATTTTCACTAAATAACTGAGAGATCCAGACCATGTTTCTGAGCTTTGGTACATGATAATACTCTATTCTTCAAGTGCAGTCTGTGGCATGTTGTTGTCATAGGCCAGAGAGTCCTGCCCCAGAAAATGCTGGACACAGGTGGGATTGATACATGGAGCAGGAACCAGCCTGGTCTGGGAGATTGTAGATTGTGTGATCCCTGGCATCAGCTGTTCTCAAGATTGAAGAGTCCCTGGCTTTTCTTTTACTAGATTAAATACAAGCTATCACTACCCCACTGAGTAGCAAAAGGCAGGTCCTTTACTCGACATCATGTGGGATCTTATTTTCTCAAGAGATCCTTAGATGTCTTATAGGTCTGCAGTTTTCACACTTTTCTTTTTTTCCTTTCAGTGAAGAAACTCCACACATTTTCTGAGTCCTTTGCAGGAAGCAAGAAAAAACACTAACCAGGGTCTAGGACCCATTGCTTTAATACTTCCACTGCTTCTTTTACAGCATCCCTGCTGGGCTGACTTTCTTCTAGTACTTCAATTTGCTCCAGCTGGACACACTCTGTAGAAATTATATGGTTATGACAGGACCTTCTTTTGGCTGCTTCTCACAAATATCAATGAGAACAGACAGCATTAAGAGCTTGCCCATGATCAGTGCTGCTTTATACAACCCAAGGGAGTGAAGTCTGGAATCTGACATTGTCAGTCACACTATTAGAAATCACAAAACCCACAGAAAGAGCATGTGAAAGAGTGACAGCTAGCAAGTGAATCACAGGAAATTAGATTTTGTAAGTTCCTCTGCCCATATAATTATTTATTTCATAGTCTTTATGAGTAGAAGTAGCACTTCTTTCTATGTCTTGACCCTACAGCACTTTGGGGACATACTGCTACATAGAACACTGTACTCATGAAGAACTGAGATGAATGTGGCTAAAAACAGATCAAATGGAGAGCTTGCTTTAAATTAATTACAAAATTGCGGCCTGTATCTGTTCCCCAAAATTGTTCTTAAGTTTTCCATGCTGATTCTTTTTAATGAATGTAGATTATAGACTGAACCCATCCAGCTGATAGTGCACATACCAGTGAATTCTGTCTGCCCTAATTCTTCAGGCAGGAGAGGAGGAAACATTTGATAACAAAGATATAAAAACAGTATTGCACAGTACACAAAATGCTTATTTCATGCTTATACTGTAGAGAAAAAGATCTCATCCCCTACAAGTGCCTGTTGCTGTTCACTGCCTATGGAGGGAGGCTCTGGCCAGCTCAGACCATGGCTCACAGTTTAATTCAGGTTGGAGGGGTCTCAGGAGATCATCTAATCCAACCTTTTGCTCAAAGCAGGGACAGCTCTGAAATAAAAACAACCCAGCAGAAGAGTCAATTCCACAGTTAGCATAGCCTTTCTCCGAATGCTGACTTTTGTAGATGCTCAGATTTGGTCAAATGTGTAAAAACATATGCACTCTGAAGGCCTTGTCTACACAAGAAAGTGTGATGTAGCCAAAATCTTTGTGATTTTACTTATTGTAGTCTAAGTGTTACTGTATTTGGTTTGGTTTGATTTGATGTTTCTTGGGAAATTATGCCCACAGTGGTAAAACTGAAACTTCTGTTTACTGGCTTAAATTGTGGTAATGAGTTGGTTTAATTAAACTGGCAGAGAAACATGACACTTTTATGTCAACCTATGCCAGATCAGTCTCACATGATTTACCCTAAGATAAGCCACGATGTGAATTTACAGCACTTCTTTTCCATGAGAATTGCCCTGGGCAAATCCTTGCTCTGCAGTAAGCCTGAGGTAGCTTAAGCGTGTAGTGTCAGAGTCATTAGTTATATTGCATTGGCCACAGGGCATGAGAGGAAATATGGACAGATAATGTGTGAGAATTAAGGCAGTGTAAACTCATGCCCTGGGCCATTCAAAGCTTTTAGATGTATATGTACCTTAAACTGCTCTGGACTGCCTTCTAGGTAAGCCAGGGGCCTGTGCCATGTGCAAGACACCCAGGACTTGTGAAGCGAATTACCAACATTTCAGCCTGGTTATTTAAACTGTTGGAAGCCTCCATTAAGAATGTGTTTTCAGAATAAGGGCAATTCTGATTTGATCTAGTAACACCTCCTCTTCTCCATGTTTTTTTTAGGTAGGACTTTAAGACAGTTTACCTCTTGCACACTAGAAGTGTGACTAAGATGTGCTCACGTGATCACAAGTGTGGGATATGGACTTGCCCTCCTGCAGGCACTGGAGAAGATGCTGAAGATACCACCTACTGCAAAGGAAATAAAGCTGAGGTAATTGCAGGTGTGCCTGTGGACATACACTGTCTCTGCACTGGACTTTGCACAGGCCAGAACCAAAATACCTCCTCCCACTGCCAGCAGCCACTTTCCTCAGGCTGAACAAGAAGCAAGCTGCTGGCTGAATGACTGCATATGCCCCTCTGAGGCACCTCCAGCATGACAGATGCACAGGCTGCATGTGTGTTGTACCCAAGTGGTAGAACAGAGCACGCTCTATGTGCAGCAAACCCGTATTTAGCTGGGAACCACAGAAGTCGGGTGTGCAAGTAAGACATCTGGTCCTGGCAGCAGAGGAGGGAGAAGAGGGATTTCATCACTGAAAGAGGCATAAATAAGCTGTAAATAAGCTAACTCACTGCATGGCACATCCCTTTGTGGCCAGATGAGCATTACTGTGGCTGCTCTGCCTGCTGGCATTGGCACATCAGCATGTTACCACAGGGGGAAAAGAGTGTGAACCTATGGTGCCTTGTGCTGGGTGCAGCTGTCACGGTGCATGGTCTTCCCTCTCGGCCCACTAGAAGCAGTTTACTCTTTTCCTGACAGACCAACTGCTTTATACATACTGCAACATGACAGCATGATCACAGGCAGCTGCCAGATCCATTAATTTCAATTTATATAGTTATTAGTCTTTAATTCCAGTAATTAATTATTTAATAGTCATTTGGCTTAACACAGCTCCAGTTCTAAAACACACACTGTAATCAGTTGGATTCACCCCACGGCAAATGAATCACCTGCCCACCCCCAGCAGTGTGCTCCCTGGGCAGCCTGACAGATCTCACATGGGTATCTTTACCTCTTGGGGAGCCCGTGTTGTCCTCAGCTGCCAGCTCAGTCCCTCTCTTGCTTTGTCGCTACTCTGATTGCTCCTTATGTTCTTAATTAAATTAAAGGAGTGTGAGATTCTGGCCAAATTAATCATGGCTGGGAATCAACGTTCATATTTCTCTTGCAGCTTTGAAGTCTGTCTAATCTCCCCTGTTATCACTATAATATCTGAGATGTGATGAGGGCTTTGTAAGTACACAGATTAGACAGATTGCAAAGTTAATGGGGACATATGGGTGTTTTTTCTCAGCCATTATTCTCTCTGTAATTGTGGTGGAAAGAATCTGTCAGCAGAAATACACTCCTCAGTAATACACTGCTGTAGCATGTTGGTAGATGTTGGGGAGAGTGCTGGTCTCTGCGAGTGTGTTCTGCACACACGATAGATCACTCCTTACCTTTTGTTTGTTTTGTTTTTTAAACAACTAACCAGTGAAGAAGTAATTCGGAAATATATCTGGCATTGAATTCAGCTTGCCAGGAACTGTGGGAAGTTTTCTGATCAAACCAGTGTTAAAATAAAACAAAAAGCCTATTATCCTTGTGATTTTCTTCCTGTGAATTTTGGGTGATACCCTATGTGCTAACAAGCAAAGCCCCGGGAAACTCAGCATCATTGCACGGGACACCTGTATCCTTTTGTTTTCCAGCCACTTCCTCAAATCTAATTTGTTACTTCTCTATTTAAATCAGCAGAGCCAGGCAGGTATAAAACTAAAGTCTTAACCAGCCATAGCAATTACACATGTTTCACAAGATTAGGCAGGAAACACTTCATAAATTCCAGTAGTTAACACTTGTTTTAATTGAATTGCTCCTGAAGCTTGAATGGAAGTGGTATTTCTCTGCTCTGAAGGTTGCTTTTCCCAAAACACAGCTGCATAACAACAAACAGATGTTTTCCAAGGGAGACAAGGCCACATTTCCAGTATTAGTAAAGTGATGCCTCTGTTTTGTACATTTATCATGTACTTCCGCATTTAAAATAGTTGGAAAAAACCTTTGTTTTGATTCAGCTACGCTGAATCCCTTGGCATTAACAGAAGTTTAAAAAGATCTTGCAATTATCTCGAGTTTAATGCATATTAAATAATTTTATCTGGATTTGTCTTCTTGACCACAGGCAGAACAAGTCATCATGATGCAGGGACACATGTTTTTCTAAGAAAAGCAGAAAAGGAGATAATGGATTATTCCTTAGATCCATTTAGGCTGCAAAGCATGCTATGCTATAGGACTGTATCCCAGCAGAGCAGCTTTTACCTGTTTGTATGAGGTAAACTACTAAAATAACTTGCCCAGGACAATATTGTGCTTTAGAAGACTTGTATCTAGAGCGATGATAAATAGTTCATATTGATTTAGAAATAGATGAGGCATGCAAGATGCCCCATCTTTATACCTGTTGCCATGGAGGTTTCATGCTTTGCATGCTCACCTGTTTCAGCACCAGGTGAGCATGCAAAGGTTAGGTCAGCCAGGTTAATGCAAACCATGCTCATCAATGCTTATTCAGGTAAAATATTTGAATAGCATTATCCAGGCAAATGTCAATCTCAGTCCCTTTTATGACCCCAGCTGTGGAGGCAACAGCAGCAGCCAACAGCCAGGGTTATTTACTTCTTGGAGAGTTACAGCTCCATCAGAAAGCACTCTCTGTCTTTGCCCTGATACAAGTAGACTGTAATCCAGCTGGCATCATCCTGTGCTGCTGCTGCCAAACTTCTGAGAGGGAGGGGCTGCATATTTTAAAAGCCTTGTCTGCACATGTCAGTTTATTTAGTATATGTTAAGTCATTTATTTTAATCAAATAGATCAATGAAACTCTTGAGAGTTTATTCAGGCACACCTGTTTTGTTTTTTTCTTTTAAGCCTATGATATTTGGAATCCAAGCCAAAAAAGCCATTCTTACACCACAGTAAGTCTGTTCAAGAGTAGAAGAGGCCTCCTCCATGGATTGTCCTATTATTATTATGTTCATGCAGTAAAATTCAGACAGTAAAATTCAGACAAGCCACAACTCATTGCAAACAGGAACATACAAATGCTAAAATGCTAGAAGGAACAGTCTTACATTACTTACATAGGAGCAGAATACTCTGGAAAAGTAGGTTCCAACCCATAACTCCCAGAGTCCTCAAAAACTGGTTGTTTTCAGAGGAGATGAGTTAAAAGAAGAGACCAGCAACAGAGCCAAGCTTTTAACTTCTGCAGTTTTGTTTGTAACTTCCACCCATAAGCTAATTGCAAACTGAAGAGAACTGAAGAAGGTTTTTTCCCAACTCTAATGGCTGTAAGGTCACTGTTGATTTTCTTCTTGTTAAATTCAACACTAATTATGCTTTAGTATTTAGCAGAAAGGTAAGAAATTCTCCATTTAATAAACTCTGAAGCCCAGTGAAATGCATTCCCATTTAACATACCTCTGTTAAAAATGAGTCCTCAGAAACTGTTTTCCACTTAAAGTTCTGGGTATGTTTGTTAATTCTATAAAGACAGATTCTGTGCATATAACTGCTGAATGAAACCAGGTTTCCTCCAAAGGAATTCTAAGGTTTCAAGAACATTTTATAAAACTGCATGAAATGTCTCAAGGATGCATCAAATAGCATCATTCATGAATAATGGCCAGTTAGATAGGTTAGGTTGTTGCACCATTACCATCTCCTAGAGTTTGAATAAAATTTCAACCAGCATTTGACTGATCCCCGAATACCACAAATATAAAATGGATTCCAGGCAGATCTTGATTTTATCCCTGCTGAGACGTCCTCTTTGAAATGCAACTTCTTTTTTCAATCAGCTGTCATGTCATTGTTGTCTATATATTTTCACCAACCATGTAACTTATAATGGTTCCTTTGGATCATAGGTCCTTACTTTGCTCAAGACATTGTCCTGTGAAATGTCTTGAAAGTCTCATCAAAATGAGAAATAGATGTCTACAGCTTCCCTCTCTTCTGCTCTCTCTGCTGTTGAACAGTTTGATTGTATTTGTTCTCAGAAAAGACACATTAGCTAACTTTATCACTTACTGTTTTCTCTCCTCCTTGCTTTTCTCCTGCCTTCTTTTTCATGATGCCAGCCTCCAATCCACTGGAGGCTCCCACGTCCCAGAGAGTCCCTGCTGATCCGTAAAAGGTTTCGTGTTAACTCAGCAAATGCTCAAGGCCATGCTAACCTGCATAAATAGCTTTTTCAGCACAGTCTTTCCTTTTAGACCAGACTGTAGATATTGGACAGGAGTCAACAGAAGGCAGGTGAGGCTGGACTACCTCCATTCCTATCAACTGTGCCCTCTGCTCCTTGCCCTGAAGTAGTTCCCAAACTATGATCCAGAGCCACCCTCAATATTCAGGCAAACACAAGCACCACCACCATGTCAAAAAATATGGAGGTGAATAATGAGTTTGAGGCTTTCTCGATCTGTTCTCTCAAACCCCAGCCAAACTTAATCTTTCCTTCTACATTTATTGTGGCAATCAAATCTTTCGTTTCACCTCTTCTCCCTGACAAGTCTATCTAACTTCACATGTTTGAGCTACCAGAACTGAAAGCAGGTGGTTGCTACAACATGTTTTGGAGTGGTTCAGAGCACTTTGCATCCTCTATCTGAATGTACTGTGCAATGATGAAAATTTGAGTCTGTGCTGTTCTTAAACCTTTAATCAGTTCTATCTGTAAACTAGAAGAGATTATTCCCTTCATTTTTTTTTTTCCTAGACCAACATAGGGCTTAATGAATTCAAGATGTGTACATTCTAAGTCAGCAGGGACACTAGGATAATGGGAATTACCTAATTGACACATACCACCACCCACACACTTCATAAAATCCAGTCTCAAATTTACTAGTATTCCATTCAGAAGCAGGCTTTTCCCAATGTAGCTCCATGTAAAACTGCTACACGTTTCTGGTCCAGTGTTGCATAGCTACGGGTCTAGTCTTGTGAGGTACTAGGCCCATAGATAGAGTGGAGGAGGCAGTGAACTCTGCCTGCATCTACAGGTCTAAATTCAGTGTGCATTTTGCCTGAGGAAAGACTATTATTTTTTATTTTACTTGTCTTAATAAAAATTCTTTGAAGTGCTAATTATCCTTCTGCTGCCACTTGTTGGTATTTGCAGCATGTACTGCTTTGTGATATTTCTGTCTTATCTGTTTACTATTTTCTAGTGAGTGGCTTACTATGAGCAATTCAGTCCTTCATTTGCTCTTTTGCCTCCTTGTAACAACATTTGAGTTCAGGGTGGAAACTTCCACTTCTCTGCTGGAAGAGATCAGACAGTTGACAGAATTTTTGCCAAGGTATACAGAATTTCTACGGAGGCTTTTTCTACCTTCTTGGCTATTTGTAGCCCACTTGGTCCTCTTATACTTTTGGTCAAGATATGATTGGTACTGTCAGAAAGGTTGCTTTTTTTTAGATTTGGTGTTGAGACCAGGTTTCAAAAACCCCCACAAATTCTGTTAACTGAGCTACATGCCAGAGTGCAGCATATTTTAGCAACTGTCTTTTATGCACTTCATTAAGTGTAAATGTAACAAGCATCTCAGTGTTCTGCATAATGAAAGGATTCTTTGAGTGTTAAATACTCCTTTGGTTGTTTTTAATCAAGCTTAATATGTGTGAAATTTGTGGGAACGACAGTCCCATAGACTAACAGCAACAACAGGTACAGCCAGAAATCCCAACTTGCATAATATATCCATAACATACCACCACTTTCCTTACCCTTTGGCCTACTCAGAAGACCTTGTTGATCAATTTTGTTCTCACGGACATTCAGTTGGAGTACTCCCTGTTGTCTTTCAGCAAGGATATCCACAGATGACTTTTTGACATAGGAACTTAAGGAGAAGGTCTAAATTCCACTTGGTTTCCTTATGCAATTTAACTCACCGTGGAACCCTGTCTGTGCTTTCACAGCTGGCAAAATGGGCAAGACCTTTTCACAGTTGGACAGTGCCATATTAGCCATCTGCAGGTATTCTGGGGGGCCAACTTGTCAGTTAGATAATCAGATTTTAGCAAAAATCTCCCAGCTCGGGTTATCTTGAAGCAAAGACACAGAGTAAGTGGGACAGGTTTATAGTTTGTTTCAACTTCACCTAAAACAATAGGCTTGAGGTGTTATTTGCCTGCTCATTTCAAAGGGTTGTTAACTAGATGGCCAGTGCTGATAAATGTCATCACACGATGTCCTTTTTACAGTATGTTCCAGATCAAAAACCTGGACTGAGCACATGTACCCTTCTTGTGTTGCCTGCTTACAGAGCAATTATGTCCTGGGCACATTTTAGCCACTGCAGAGCCAGGCAAACCCATCTCAAGTTGCCTGTCCCGGGGGAACTTGTTTCAGGTTGACTTGGAAGCACTCAAAAAGCATGGCGAAGGTGAGGAAAAGGAGAGGTGGGGAATCCTAGGGAACTCCAGCAAAGAGGAATACAGGCAGGAACATCCAGCAGTTTTTTCCAGTGATGTGACCCAGGCTGAGTGTTCACCTCTCAACGGGCTGCACTCAGCTGTGCAGTAGAAAGAGTATTATACAATAAAGCAAGTTATATTTACAGACTATTCAATGCTATAGCTGCTCTTATAAAACTGCCTGCAGACATAATGGGCCGACAAACATATTCCAAAGACCATACAACAGCATAGCTTAAAATGAATCATGACTGCCATGTAAATCAAATGCAAAATCTGTTTTAATGCTCTGAACTGTATTTCCCCTATTTTTTTTTTTATTCTTTCCCATTTCATCCTCACTTTTTTACTCTTTTCACGCCTTGCCAGAGCAGTCTCCCAGACACAGGGACGTCTTTGGTCATTTACTCACTCAGTAGCAGTGAAACATTTTCATATAACTCCTTCCCTGGTGAGATATACATTTATTTTGTATAGAGTTTGTATATACATGTGAATGTAAGAGGAAGAATAGGTATCACTTTTCCAGCCATAATTCAATAAGGAACTGAACATCAACAGCTTTTAAAACTTCAAATGAATTAAAATCTGCAAATTTCATTTTTTCTGGTCATGTCCTATCTCATCCATCCCAGTGATCTCCACTCTTTCCTATCTGTGTTCTCTCCCCTGACACCTCCAGACCTTTCCATTCCCTCTCTCACCATGCAGATACTTCAGTAAAACTCATGTATTTTCACACACCTGGCAAACTTTTGCTTAGGTTTTAAAAACAGAAGGAAAAAAAAAAAGTTCAGTAAATTGTTTTCACTCCCAAATTCTCTGAATGCAAAGAGTGGGAAAGATATATGTTCTTAGAAAAAAACACACATCCTGAGGGACAAGGCCTGGACCCCTGGGGCAGCTTTTTGTGCTCAGCAAGATGGAGCTACTCTTCCCTGTCTACTGCACTGTGAAAGAGAAGTTGAAGTGAATTGCACTGTGCCAGTGCAAAAGCAAAGTGAAGCAGCAATGCCTCACATATTCTTTCCCTCTGATTTCCAACCCATCTGAGCAAAATCTACATCGAGCCTCACTAAGTCGGAGCCCTTCTCTTTTATTGCTCAGCTCCAGCTTGAAAGATCCCAGATTTTCCCCAGATCTTCAAACGCATCCCCTGACACTCCCTGGCCTTCACAGAAAAAGGAAAGCTGGCAACTTCAAGAGCAGCGGCCGCTCCTCCCCGCTCGGAGGCCGCTGCACATCCCGGCTTTGATGTGGCTGACCTCCCCAGAACTGGAGAGGGCTGCCGCTTCTCAGCTCGCATTTCCCCCGGGGCCATGAATTATCCTGACAACTGACTCCTGACAGCCGACACCTCCCCGAAGGGCTCTGTCCTGCTGTGGGAACCGGCCCCGCAGGGAGGCCTGAATGGACGGCCCGGGCTGGAAGTGGGGCACTCGGTGCTTCATGAATGTTTCCATTTTGCTGAGAGACAGCCGCAGGCCGGAGGGCCCGAGCTGGAATCCGAAAGATGGAAAGTGTTTCGATGTGAGGAGTCAGCTGGTCCCGTGACAAAACAGAAGCCGATTGTGAAATATGGAAACTTTTCCCAATTTCCCCAATTTCTAAATGGGCATTAAGATCAGTTCAATGTGTAACTTCAACAGGAAGCCTCCATGGGTCATTGGTTTGTGACTCCCTTTACTTCCTCTTTTGTGCCATCCTTCCCATGCATACATCCTCCCCCTTCCACTTTAAAGAAATAAGAATTTATGAAATTATTTTTCTTCTTTACAGGACTCTGTCCACAAAAACTTTGCAGAAATGAAAAGTGTTATAAACAAACAGTGGCCATAGTTATTTATAAAATAACTTTTTTTAATACGTATACTTTTGTCCTGGGGAATAAAAAATCAAACTGCATAATGAAAATTGGAATTTTTTTTTTT